>JAPYZN010003048.1:0-12922 GCA_030522865.1 Psyttalia lounsburyi | reverse complement strand
TGTCTGTGATTACTTACCCTCCTAGGAGGATAAATTTTACTTATCGGGCAGTTATGGCAGCCGATAAGTCGCAATTGGTTGAGTCCTAGCAACATAAAACACTTTTTTGCACTCGTTACGGAATATACTATTTGGCTTGAGAAAGATTTATACGTAACAGAGATTTCCGAGGGGAATAGTATATTTCTCACCTAGGGATGAAAAGTAGACAAGTCGTCCTGACGTGCCAAATTACCAGCCGAACCCAAGGCAAGAGTCGTAAACAAGTGGTCAATGCTTATCTGGTTCCCTCTTTCGCGGGTTGAATACGATTTTTCAGCCAAAATGGACGAGCGAGGCAAGATGAGAATGCTCACTTTCGGTCCATGTAGGCAGAAAAGTAGTTACTTTTTCGTACACCCCAATTGAAAATGTTTTATCTCATACAGCGATTGTTTTATTTCAACTCTTGTATTATTGTATACCCATATCACTTCTAAAATACCCTCAAAATTCTTCACAACCTCAAATCCAGTCCTCATCCTAACCAAATAAGTTCGCACGTCTCCCATTGAGATACTGAAACAATTGGGCTCCGACTCATTTTTCCAAGACTCAATTTCTGTAAAGCAACTCTCCCGCAGATCAGTTCGAGATTACCCTCCCTATTTGCAATCCTCCTCCTCACTTCGGAGTACCTAGTCTAGAAATTAATCGAATCGTGATCAATACCTGATTTCTCCAGTTTTCCTTATTTTTATTAAATCGTTAGTTCATCGAACAACGGCAGTATTTCAAAATTCGCATTCATCAGAAAATACTTGTACACTCGGCTGACATCCTATTTCGTCATTCAGCCAGAGAGCCGTGAGCTAAACGAGCAAAGCGAGTGCAGGAGTCGCGGTTCATCGTCCCCAACGACACAAAATATTCTATATTTCCATCTAATCATTAATCATCTCTTTTCTGGCTCTCCACCGACCCAAGGCTATGCACTCCACCATCATCCCAGTAATTCGATATAAAACTAATGAAATGAGCAGATACTTATTGGATTCGCTTCCTCAAGACGTTAGACTTCCCCAAGTAATTCAGTATAACTTGTGCTCCCTCAGGAAGAAATTCTCATAGCCGTCCTCGCAAGTTAGAGTCACAGTGGCATAACCGGGGAAAATGTTTTTATCGTCTCTTTTATCCCGTCCTGTCACGCCGAGGCGGCCGTTCCACGTGGGGACAGTATCCCAAGTACAAGGGGGGATATTTCCCCGATGAAGATCGATATCGTTACATCCGCTCGAGCCCCACGACGCTTTTCAGCGACGTAAAAGGATCCCCGTACGTAAATAATGAGTTTGAAAGAATGGAGAAAAACAATTATTTCTCTTGGAAAAAAGAAAAAAAAACATACCAAATGTAAATTGAATGTCACATTTACTTATTCACATTCGGTGCACATGTGCAGAAACATAAACAGAAAAACCAGAAAAAAAGAGTTACGTGATGCACGTGTGATTTCAGGGTCAATCGAATTGAGTAAGAGTGGGAGGACGAAGGACAGAGGAAAAAAAAAAGAAAGAAAAGATAAAAACCGAGGAATCCCCCGGTTACGGCGGTCCTTCCCTTCGACTCCGATTGTCATTCATGCGTTGTGAATCGGCAGCTTATTTTTAGAATGACTGAATGAAAGTCGAGTACCTACGGATAGTAGAGTAATGCCCGTGACAGAGGAAGATAGGGGGAGGCGGGTGGGGCCAGGGGGGAGATGTTGTTGAGAGTGAGACGCAAAACTATCGAAAGAGAGAAAGATGATTTTCTTCACTTCTCATCCTCGTTTCTCTCTCTCTCTCTCTCTCTCTTGAGCTCAAAGAACCTACAGCTCCCGAAATACAGATCTGCGAGCGCACAGGTTTTGCACAGGTTCGCCGGAATCTCCCAACGGAATTCATCACTCCCTTTCTCTCCAGCTCACCCTCGGAAACGGCAAACAGGGATAAATGACTGCCTAAGAAGAACATCTGATGGGTAATTTGTCACACTGAGATGAGGATTGACATCTGCATTGAATGTTTTGAGAGCAAAACGTCAAGCTATCTGTCGTATGGGCGTACTTACTTATTCAAGCTCACCGTAAGCCGTATTAATCCAGAAGTACTCCACTTCACTTGGATCTATATCTTTATCAATCGATAAACAGTAGAAGTAGTGAATCCAATTGTAAGCAGTTGTCCCAAGTTTTTGGCGATTTTATTACCCCAGAGCCCCGGCCAAACATGTGGTGTCCCCTCCGCGCTCCTATTAAAATCAGTGATTACCAAAAGTTGTGTGTAAAACTGACCTTGACCCAGGTCAGTACCACCACTTGGGTCTTTGGATGTAAACATCGCTCTCAGAGAGACAGGGAGAGAGAGAGAGGAAGAGGGAGAGAGAGAATCACGTGACGTAGCCTGGGATCACTCATACCACCTCAAGTCGCCTCGATTGCATACACATGTGTCCATACAACATGTGCTTTTGTTTCCTCCAAACAATGACTCGACCGTTTGGCTCTTGGCTTCCATCTTCCCCCCCCCCCCCCCCCCCCCCCCCCCCCCCCCCCTCCCCCCCCCCCCCCCCCCCCCCCCCCCCCTTTTGTTTATTTGTCACCCAGCGTGTTACGACTTTAAATAGCTACGCATTTCTCTCCCTCTGCCCCTCGCGCGCCATTTTTTTTTCTCACTTCTCTTAGATAAGGAATTACTTTATGAATGAACAGTCGTGGGCTACACTTGGTGAATGAAAGTGTGAAAACGTAAAATTAATTGTCAACGACCTTCAGAATGAATGGGCACAAGAGGGAGGGAATCTCGATTTGTTCTTGGCGTAACACTACAGCCACTATGGAGTGAATCCATACTGCTCGCTGTTTGCGATATGTGTATATTGCTTGAGGAAGGCTTTATGTGTATGCGTGAATGTTTTGTTGCAGCCTGTGTGTTGGGTCGCCATCGTGGCACGTGGTGCCTACCTCTGTTTATATGGGTCGTGTCCACGACAAACGACGTTTCTCATCCCCTCTCAATTCTCAAGAAATAGCGGTATCTGCGGAAGAGTAAACGGTATGCTTGTTCACCCATATAATGCCAGTTGAATGCTACAGGCTCATCTGAGTTTCCGGGTGATCCTCGTGGCTCACGTTTCGAGCATTTCATTAGGAGTTTTCTTCTCGAAGAACGTCAGGGCGCAGGGATGTAACCGTCATGTGACGGTCATATCAGCGGTTGGCCATAAATCGCTCAGGTAACATTGCTCACTGACAAATTGTTTACATAAATGTAACGTGATGGTCATTTTGTTCTGGGTCACCGGATTTTGGTAGGTTTTGTTGAGTTTCGTCTTGCCATTGTTCGTCAGTTGCTTATTTTAGGGGGCAAGTTGATGCAATTGAATGAGTGATTTGTTCATAATATTTTATTGTGAATAACTTTCAATTTTTAAGTGGTCGCAGGTTTTGAGACTGCTCTGCTATGTGAGAATATTTGAACAATTTCTCTACAGGTTGAGGCTTATCTTGTGACCGGAGGGTACGCGGGTGTTCCAAGTGTGGGGAAACGATAAGATAACTTCCTAAATTCAGAGGGATTTCTGTACTCCAATCATAGGAATTTATAGTTTTCATTTTTAACTTTAGACACTGGAATAATTTACATTCGTGTGGTTTATTGCGGCCCTCCAATTCAATGAATTTGATTCCAATGCGCGACTATTAATTATCGAATTTCATATTTGAGTGAACAAAAGGTGACTGCACTCGTTAAATACAATTATCATGAATATTCGCCGTTTAAAAAATAATCCAATATCCACTGAATATCCAAATTAACATTTCTATTGTGTTATATATCTTGCCTTTGATTTTTTGCAGAGGAATAAATAGCGGAGTGTGCTCTCATTAATTTATAATCGTCTATTTTATGAAATCTCTTTTCATTTATTCCGGGTATTTTGCTCTAGAAAATTCTAATTTCCTTTAAAATCTAATGCCTAATGGAGATAGGCGGTGTTGATTAATAAATTTCTTGAAGGGGAATTCTGTAGCTCCCAGTAGCTCAGTGGGAACAGCACCCGGCGCGTAACCGGGAGATCTTGGATTCGATTCCCGACAAAAAAAAAACTCCAATTCCCCCTTGAAAATTCCAATTTCCTTTAGAATTTAATGTCTCATGGAGGTAGGCGGTGTGGGTTAATAAATTTCCACCAGAAATTGAATTCCGTAGCTCCCGGTAGCTCAGTTGGAAGATTACCCCGTGCGTAACTAGGAGGTCTTGCGTTCTCGGCTAGGGCTCCGCTATATTTGCTCCAGTAAATTCTAATTTCCTTTTAAAAAATTTTGTCTTCCGTTTGGAAGAGAAAATCTCTTCTGCTTGAGTATTTAATAAAATTTTCGGTGGTGTGAAGGAATCAGCGGTAGTATCATTACAACCGTACACTTTAAAATTCGTTAAAAGGAATGAGTAAAAATCGTTGATTAAATCGTCCCTCGTTTTATATCACTCGTTTCATCGGTCAGTGTTGTCCCGAGCGAGACGACGGATCAAATAGACTGGATAATTAAAGATTGAACTCGATTAGTCAGCTAATTGCCATTCCCTCTCCAAAAGTCAATTGTGTTCGTTCAATCAATCTCCGATTCACTTATGAGACACTTGCCTCTGGCAAGAGGGAAATTATTCAAAATCTACGACTGAACGGACGCCGATGGCACACTAATTGAATCATCCTGATTAAGCTGGTGGAATTTTCTGGTAAATTCTTCAGTTGACTATGATTTGATTTTGCCTGACAACAAAGACAACCAGAACTGCACGATATTACTGATTCTGGCTTCAAAACCGAGTCCATGGATTGTGGCTTTGAGGATCGGCAGTTCTTGAGGATTGTAACAGGAAATTCCATGCTTCGCGGTACGTGTTAATGAACCGAGAGGAAACTATTCATCCTTGGTTTGATGCATCTCAAATGTCAATTTCTACGTTGTTGTACTTGTAATCTAATGTACTACAATTCGTTTGGGACATTCATGTCGCCTTTCCTGGAATTTATCTACTTATAATACAACAATTTGGAAATTACCGAGAGAAAGGCTCATGAAATGCCATTCGTTAATTTAGAAATTATCTAACATTTTTTTCTTGACAAATAAATACCCGAAAGTCCGGTAGTAAAAATCGCTCTGAATTCTTGTCAGAAGAACATTTGATTAGCAAAATTATAATAAAAAAAATTTCATTGACAATTAATTGAACTAGACGGAGAGGATTTGTTGGGCCGTTTGTGAAAAATTACTTAACCGCTTAGTAGAATTGGTTGATTGTTTAATAAAACTTATCCAGCAGTTCGAGAAAAATTACCCAATGAGAAAAAAAAATTGTTGACTCCTTAATAAAAGTTATCTAATTATTCGTGAAAAATTTCCAAGCTTCTCAGTACAATTTGTCTACCCCTCACTAAGAAATGTTTAGAAGTGTGCATAATTTTTGTTAAAAATAGTCAAAGTGTCCTCATCCAGAATACCTCAGATTATAATCTAGAAATATGGAAATTACGGAGGGGAATGACCATGCTGATCGTCAGTTTGAGTATCTGAGAGTGCAATTTTACTGTCGTTATGTCAATCCCTTTCGTGCACCTGTGAGGCCCCTCCTCCAGACGTCATAACAACACCTGTTACAACGCTCCACAAGATCTGAGATCTGCATTTATTTACGACTACATGCAATACTCTCGACTATTCGAATATGTACTTCCCAATTCTCGACCCGAAGATACCGTCTTTACCGACTGCCTTTCACTTTTCGATGGGGGCAGCACCTCCCACACCTGTCTCCGTGAGACATCTCATCGATTAAAAAAGCAATTTGTAATTTGAGTCATCGTTACTCACCAATTAATCCCGGGACAATGTACAAGCGTTTATCGATGCACGAGTTCTATAATCAAGAATTTTGCTTTTCATCTCCCAAAAGCTCTCTCTGCAAATAAATATTTCAGCTTTAACCAGGATAGTTGATTATATCACAGAATAAATAATAATAACCTTAATATGCTTAATGTATATCAGCCAATATTAATTGAATGCACTTAGATCTGTCATTTTTTTTCTAATTCTGACTTGTTGTCTCCGTAGTCTCGTATAATTCTTTCTATTTTGACTAGTGGTTTCCTTATTTCGTTTGCCAGTGTTTCCACCATTTTCTATCTATTATCCGAATATATACAGATCGAATATATACAGTCGATTTTTTAATTAAGCCACACCGTCCTCCTGACGGCAGGCTTTTTACGACAGTCTACGGAGTTGGGGAATGCGTTTCCCATTTTGTATGGTAGGACAGTGCAATTAATGGATGGAAAGGATTTTGGGTAGGTTACAATTCCGGCTCCTCTGCATGTCTGCATCACCTCTCCAAGCCCGCCACCCGTCTCTATCTTAAATTTTCAGCTTTCTCATTACCAATTCCGGAGAATAGATGTATATGAAATTAGCTAGCATTTCGGGCACGATGGACACGACGTGGGCCAGGCTATAGACTCCATATTGGTTGACTTGGGTTTTCGCTCGTTGGGTAACACAAACTACCTGTAAAACCCTCCGCTCACTAGTATTGCTCTTTGTCAGAGGATGACGTCAAGCGTACCCTGGGTGGAATTTATTCTGAATCGGCATCACTCGCGATTCAACACAAAACAATTACTGCTAATGGAGTTCTTGTACACCTGTCTCTATATAAACATTTGGTATTTTCATGTCAATCGATCTAATCGTATCAATGGAATTTCAATGGAGCCTGAGAGAAGCGATGAGGGAATTTTGGTTTACTTTTAATGGTGACAAGCCGTGTGAAATTTTTTTTTATGAAAATGAAAAAAAATTGGTAAAACTGTCAACGATTAAAACTTTTTCTCCCCCAGGTTTTAAGCAACTTCTTCTTTTACATTTATTCATCCAGTTTTTATGGACCATGAGGACAAATTGAGCATTACGCAACATTTGCACAATTCAATGACTCGCGACTCGATGGTCGTCTGATGACTGGTGAATTTCGTTTTTTTTTCTTTCTCTCTCCCAATCCGACAACGAGGAATTGTTGGTCAGTAAGTATGTGGCAATCTGAAGACCACACGAATTTCTGTTAGAACGAATGAAATGGGCTGTAAAAATTTTAATAGATAAGATTAACACCCACGCGGGAGAGAACCAGAAGAAGTGTCTGTCACACACATACAGAGAAATAAACGAGTGAACATAATACGTATCGGCATTCACCTCTTTGGTTCTCTACCTCGTGGTGTCCGCCTTCTTGGTTGGAGCAACTCTCTACGTGACATTGGGCAGGGAAATACGGGTGATTCACGGATGAGATGGAATTTTCTTGACACAGCACATATCATAGGCAGTTCGGCGTAACAACTGGGCTCGAGATTCGTTTAACATTTTAAGGGTGGAACATTGGGCCGTGGAAATTTTTCATTATCTCGATTAAATATCTCAAATAAACTCCGGAAGTGATTGCAAATAAAATCATGACATTCTACGTTTCACTGAGAATTCCTGGTTATTTGAATTTTCACGGAAATGTAGATGAGCTGATGTTATTTTTTTTCCTAAAAATTTAAGTTTCACCAATGATTGAATGAAATTCCGAAATTTTGGACAACATAAGGAGACGCAAATGTAGAACAACGTAACTGAAATTTTCTTCAACAGCTCATATCATGGGCACCCGACTGGCAATCGATTTTTTCATCAATTATTTGTGGACTAGATATATTGAGAAGGAATTTCCACCCATCCATTATTGCCACTATCCTATGACAAAAAAATGTGGTACATATTGTAGCTACCCAATTACAAAATCTGGTCCTTATATGTAAGGGAGAACCGTCGAATATCTCGAATGAACAATCTGTGAGCTCTCGAAAGGGAATCGATTTTCTGAAAATCGGTTCTTTCCTTATATATTTCTCCAAACAATTAATGACCTCAAATCTCAAAAGTTTGAGATACAATTAATCGATTATTTCATTGTTTATCGATCAATAAATACTCGATAATCGATTCTGTTGGGATGGACAAGAACAAAAATTGTAAAGAAAAAATATGTAAACACCTATTGTGGAGTGCGCTTATGCCAATGTAAAAATAATTCAACATAAGAACTCGACAAGAATCCATTAAACAGTTCACAACGGTGGAGTACGGATCTGTTAAAAAAATAATACAGATTGGTATCGAGAGTTTGGACAATCACGAGTTTTTCCCATCATTTTAAATATCGGGAGAAGTAGTTTCATCGATGAGAATGAGGAACGACGATAAATTCCTGGTTGGCGAGAGGTTGATACGAGAGCCACCGAGTAAAGTCAGACGAGGTTGAAATTGCACATTTTTTTCTCTTTACTTTCCTCATCTTCCCCTTTTTCCTTTGCCCGAAGGCCAGACGAAGCTTTCTCGCTCATGAAACTCACGTCGCAAGCCTGAGAAAAGTCGACTGAATGCGTGTACCGGCTCCCAATGGGCGGGGGCGGCGGGGGGCATACGATCTCTATACACGTGCGCCATGTTTATTTTTTTATACGTGTGAAAAGAATGATTTTTCTTTGAATGTTGCAGCGAGACAAAAGTACAAACAAACGAATGTCTATAGTTGCGGAAGTCCCTGTGTTCTCATAATTGCAATGACGATTGTTGTCAGTAATGAGGGTACCAAGGGCATATCTCGTCTGTTAAAATTCTGACACGCGGTGGCTAGATTGTTCTCCCTTCAAAATATCGCCATTTGCATAGCAATTTTAGATTTTCAGTGAACAATATAACACCACTGAACAAATTTCAACGGGTTAACGTGCAAAATTTCGTACAATTTTGCATTCTCCATTACCCACATTAATTGCCCATTACAATCGACCTATCAGCACCATTTGACATTGCAAATACAATTCACCCATAAATAGTCAAATGTACACAGTTTAATTTCATCTTAATCGAATCGTATGTGTGCGATACACTCGATTTTTATTGAGCGTGGGCAGTCGACTGTGCTATGGAGTGGATAGGAAACGGGAAGTTGTCCGAGCAATTATTCATGAATCTGTTGAGGAAGACTAGCCAGCAAATTCTACCTAAAAAATTTACAATTTTATCCTTTTTTATTTTCTCACTCGTTCATCACCCTACACCATGTGACTTTCCATGAATTACGTCGAGCAAAAATTCACAAATTGCCGAGGGATGCACATAAAAAAACCCAAATTATTCAATTGCCCTGCTTACACTGGGCCCCCACCAAAACATAACGTTTGTATATTCGAAAAAAAAAAACTACTCGAACGAGAGGGAGAGAGCAGTGCGAGTTGGCAAATAGCACCGACCAAATAACCTAGATAAACAATTCAATTGTTTTTTTGGTTTTTTCTTTATCCATACAAACCGAATTGCATAAATGCCCGCCTGTTTCACGAGCCCCTAGATTATTTCTCCTTGTATTTCGTGCATTCATAAAAAAAATCGAATGAGGCTGTAAAGCCCCGAGAATGAGATCATTAAAAAATGCCTCCATAGAATATTCGCCAATCGCTTACCTCACAGCTGAAGCCTGCTCCTCAGTAGATCACCTCACAAAGACCGATGGATAAATAAAAATGTCCCAGAAATAGGCATTACATCTAAAAATAAATGAATCATGTGTAGTTATTAAACCATAAATACATCATGGGAATAATCATGACATGGATACCATCTCCAAGCAGAGGAAGATGGCGATATACACATACAGATTAGTGAACCCAGTGCGCATGCGCAGTGAGTGGCCAGGCGTGAAAGTAGTGGCCCCCGCTCAAGCCAATTTCAATGCAATATTGAGTGAATAATAATCCCCAATAGGGCATATGCAGGCATCGCAATTGCATTATTTACCGATTTGCTGAAATTCTGATAAGCCAATGACGCAATTATGATCGTTTAGTTAAACGAACGATGGAGAGAAGTGAGTAGAATAATCGAGAATGCCAGTGTACGTCGCTGCTTTTACACGAGAGGAGAGAAATAAAAGAATGAAGATGGAGGTGGTTGGGCCTCGGCGCAGTTGTCGATGCGCAGGAGTAGTTTTGTACGTATATTAAGTTTTGGTGGTGGTTGAGTGAGTGAGGTATTCCCATCCACTAGTAAAAGACCTTAGTGAGTGTAATGTCTGATAAGACGTACGATGGATATCCGTGAGTGTTGAAAACACACATTTTGTGAATAATTATTTTAATTTTGAATTTGACTTTTTTGGAAAGTACATGAATTGTATCGGTCAGTTGAGACCTCATACTCTCAATACTCGTTGATAATATTGGTGTGGGTGTTAGCGGTTGTGTATCGGGAGACAAATATCTTTTTCTCGTTTCGTTTCTTGGTTTTTTTTGCGTGGCTAAAAGTAAGATGCCCGTGGAGACATAGGCAGTGTCGAGAGAGCTTTCGGAACGACAGACCACTACACAGGCAGGAACGTGATTTTTTTTTGTTGAGATTAGTTGATTTTTCGTTGAGGAGTTTGGTTAATTATTGTTGTGCAAGTGAAGTCTTTCTCTGCTGCGAGAGGATACAGGGCTTTTTGTGGTGGGGTGGGGGCTTATAGCGAGATATACTTGACTGTGATACAAGGGTCTTTTCTGTCCTTGGCGTTTGAGAGAAGAGACAAATAATACATTAATAATGGAAGCTGTTGCTAAACACGATTTTACGGCCACAGCCGATGACGAACTCAGTTTTCGTCGGAATCAAGTACTCAAGGTTTGTAAAGATTTTTTTTTCTTTTTTGGTTTGGTTGCAATTGGTCGGGAATGATGTCGGGATTTCTAGGTTGGCTTCATAGATTTTTTCTCTAGGTAATTAGTTTTTTCCCGAATTAAAATTATTTTTCAAGTACATTATTCATTATCTGAGTGGAAGAAACCCATAGTATCTTGAGGAGACCTCATGAGTCAGGTGGTAACAAGTGGATTTTACTTCACCATCGTTCTCCTTATTTAGCCTTATTGTTCTTTTCCATCAATTTAAATTCGCTCGTCGATTGCAAGCACTGTTGAATGCCTCGAGCGTTCGTCGGAGCATTGCACGCATTCCAATAATATTTTACGAATCCCATTGCCCTGGTATTCTGATTTGAGTAATCAAAGGCCAAGTCTTTGTTTGACTGTTGTTCACTCTTATATTTAATGGTAAAATTCAATGGGACACTTGAGTTTAGTTTAATCAATTTACCTATCATGTCTGGCTTGTTGGAAGTTAGTGTCAGCATGAATAAACTTCACTGACATGCTGTCTCCGTTTTCAATGAATTGACATTTTAATTCGATTTTTATTTCTTTGACAGATTCTTAACATGGAGGATGACATGAACTGGTACAGAGCCGAATTGGATTCTCGGGAGGGTTTAATACCCAGTAATTACATAGAAATGAAGAACCACGAGTAAGCTATTGAAATGTCAGCCATTCTTAATGTTCCCAGTTGGAGGAAATATTGTAAAATTGTTTTATTATCTTTCAGCTGGTATTATGGACGTATCACAAGAGCAGACGCTGAGAGACTCCTGTCCAACAAGCACGAGGGTGCCTTTTTGATCCGAGTCAGTGAGAGTTCACCTGGTGATTTCTCTTTATCTGTCAAGTAAGAATTTTCAAATCAGCGGTACCTTATTGGCGAATCATTTCAAATAATCATTTTGGCGCACATTGTTAATGCCTGCTTGAATATTTACTATTTAGTCTATTTATTTTATCTTTTTTCACTGACATATAATGAATTTCGCTCGCAGGTGAGTCTTCGCGAATTATTTTCGAGTTAAAGGCAAATTTTAGTAGATAAATGTTCAGCAGTTTTCGTGCGTTGTTGGGGGCAGGTGACGCAAAGTAGGAAGTTTATTATCGGCTTGAATTTCCAACAAATCTATGCATCATAGATATCGAGGATTGAAGTGTCTAACAAAATTCCACTGTTTACACTGTTACCTATGATAGAAAAATAGTTTCTAAATTTTTATCTCTCTCTCACAGACTTTGATATTTCCCCGGAACTCAGTAAGTCAGTTAAATCATCAGCACTAGTATCTCGCCATTTGTTCAGTTTTTCTTTTAAGTCATTTGTTGCGAATCAGGGATTGCAATTGATTCTTGTACAACAGCCAGATTATTCCATATTATTTACAAAAGAATTGAATATTCATTCACGTATAACTCAAAGTGGAATGTTGAGTGAATCGTTTGTTATTCGAATTTAAAATTCCCGTAGTCGGTTAACTGGGCACTCCCGGGTTCGATTCCCGGCTGGGGCTTCACCATTATTTTTTCTCTAGAAAATTCGAAATTTCTTTCTTACAGGCATCAAAAAATTACGGAAATGAAAATTGCAAAATTGTCTTATCTCACTTGAAGAATGACTTTTTATCATTGCGCTACTGACACAATTATTTTTTAACGCGATTTCTTTTAAATGAGTTTATAATTGGCTACTGACCAAAAGCCTGTATCAGCAGTATTGGACGTTATTTACAAAATAATCTCCATTCAAATATAACTCTCGGAGAGGTGATTAGAGGTCTTTAACAACTTCTTATTTTATTACAGAATGATTTATCAGAAGACGATATCGCTCTTTCATTAGCTTTCAGGGAATATCGCCGAGTTGAAAAGAAATTTTGGCGTTGTATTATCCCTGGCGAGATGAAACGTTTCTCGTAGATTAAAAATTTGATGATCGATCGAGAAATACCAATAGCTGAAGTGGATAACAAACGTTTCATTGACACATTTCTATGTCGATTGAGGAAATTTCCGATCGATATACCCCCTCACATTTCGATTTTAGGGATTTTTTGGACTTTCGAATTTTTGACCCCCGGGGGCCGCCGATTTGGTCGAT
>JAPYZN010003047.1:0-18830 GCA_030522865.1 Psyttalia lounsburyi | reverse complement strand
ATATCCAATAATTTGAAATAAATTGCAATATACAAATGTTCAGGGGAAGTTAGAAAATAACAACATAATTATATTATGTTGAATGATACTCAAAAACGACTTTCTTATTTCTTTGTACATACGTTGGTCAATTTGACGGTCATTATGAGACATAACTGACGGAGAAATAGTCTTATGGTATTGATTTATTGCAATGTATCGATGATGTCACGTTCGGTGAATGTTGGAAACTTTTTTGTTTTCATTTTTTATTTCAAATGATTTCCAGTGACTTCACTGATTTCATACGATTTCAAAATTGATTTCATTCTGAAGTGACCCAGTGATTTCACCTGCGAGTAGCCCCTCGCTACAAACGTCAGATTAATTTAATAAATAATACTTCGCAAAGAGGACCTGCTGATAGCCAATTGAGAGTTTCGAGATATTAAAAAGTCTCGAAATGGGGGACAAATGGGGGACAAAAAAAAAGAAAGACTCGCGCCAAGACTTAACGAGAGAATCAGACAAGTAATTCCTAAATTTATACAGAAAGTTGGCATTAAATTTCATATCCGAAATTCACATTCATCTTCGCCGCAGTGAAGTGAAAGGAAATTGTGCAACTCGGAATAGCAGATGTCAATCTCTTCTCAATTTCGAAGTCAAATTTTATTTTATTATTTTTTTTCTGCATTCAGTACTTCCGGAATTCATTATTCGACACACGCAAACCTCAATATTTATCAGGGCCAAATGACAATATTTTAAATATTCCTTAATAATCTGAGAACGAAGAATACTTGACCAGTGGCTTGTGCCCAATATCTATTTACCCATTCATAAACAATGGAGTAATAATGATAATTTTCTCCATTAGCTTATCTGGAATTTTATCGCGTGCTGCAAAGAAATCACTAGACATTTTTTAACCGTAAAATAAATAATTAACCCAAAATCACTACCTCCTCCTGAATAGGGAAAAATTTTCTCGAAATTACTTCGCAAAAATTCCATTTCATTGCAATTTTTTTAATCTTGTTAATTCAATATTTTATTTGAGTGTTATTAATTGGCGCTATTTATCACTCAATTTTCTAAACGAGTACCCTCACATCATTCAGAGCCCCTATTTGATGTTCCTCCCCCTTGAGAAAGTCCAAGCGAGCGTGAATTGAAAGGCGGGAATTCAATGAATGCCGTTGGCGTAATTCTACAGGTATTTCGACCCGTTTACGCGAATTCTGATCTCCCGGTAATGGCTATATAAGTTTGTGGTTCTGATTTCCGTAACATCTCGGTAAATAAGACCCGTGTACGCTAGAAATTGTCACGAGTTATGCGAAAACGAGGAAAATAGTTTTCCGTGGGTTTCGATGAATCAGAAGTAAACGCCGAAAATCACAGGCAGAACAATCTTTACGTCAATTATCGCATCGAATATGAGGGAATTTGATATAAAAAATTTAAATATTTTTCCAATTGTTTCCTACCCTTTCCGACGAATTCCAATCGATTTTTCTTCCGTGAATTCACACGATTTTTCTGCAATTTTCTTTTCTAATTGCCCAATTTACGGAAATTACTACAATTGTGTAAAGAAATGCTACTCGACAAATGGGAAACAGCTGATTGAGGCTGAATAGTTGTACGTATCGAGAGAAAGAAACAGAGCAAACGATACTCCGGAAAACGTGAGCTAATGTTCAACAAAAAAACGACATTTCCCAACACCTGTCATAATATTAGGTCGTCCACTCCCACCAAAATCTCTTATATCTTCTGTAATATTTACTCAATTCCTTCAAATGCATACATTTTTTATTAGATAACCCGAAGTACAAATATTTACTCTTGACAAAAATGTGAATTCTTCATTAATTTCACATTTCCCAAGTTCTTTCCATTTTAATAAAAATATTCTTCAGAATTTTTCACAAAATCTGTGCAATTTTGCCAATTCAACTTGAATGAAAAATTTTTCATTTCAATACTTGAAACCTACATTACTTACTGTGCATTATTATATCATATATTATATATCTTGAGTATCTCTTTGGTTTCCTTTCGAATGTATTGTATCTTGTATCTTGTCTTTATTTTATTTTTATTTTTATTTCATTTTACCTTCTCGTTTTATGCTATCTTCTCCTGTAATTTTTGTTTAAATTTATAAACAATAAAGTATATATCTATCTATCTATCTATCAAATGAGTATTGTCGAGTTTTGACTGTAAAATTCTGTACAAAATTATCTGGATTAATGTATTTTGCGTTTCGCATTTTTTATAGCGAATAAGTAATTACAGAATGAAGAAAAAATCATGTCAAGGGATAAATTGAAATAAATGATTTCTCCGTAAAAATGAAATCCAAGAAAAATTGACATTTTGCGAATTAATATCACATGGAGCGCATGAATTCAAAGATAGACGCAGCGCATGCCACCACAATTTCTTCTCGCTCCCTCAATCATACAAACAAGCTCGCCGAAACCCCCTCGGCGATGAAGTCGGGTATAAAAACAGAAAGAGAGAGAGAGAAAAAGAGTATGAGCCGACAAAAAGAGAGAGTCCAGGATATCGCAGCGAGCCCGAGGGAGACGGCAGAGGAAAGCAAAAATAAAGTGGGGATAAGAGTGTCTCCGGTCTCGCAGTCGAGTCTTCCGCTTGTCGGTCAGTCGTACGCCGGGTGCGCAATAGGAGACGTTGAACTCTTGATATTACTCTCCAGCAAAAGAAAAACAAGAGAAGTTAGAGCGCGGAATAAAACTGGCGAGGTAGATGTGAAAATGTAGACAGATAATCGTTGACTTTTTTGGGATTTTTCCGCGAGAAGAAGTTCCAGGATTTCAGTGAAAAAAAAAGTCCTTCCTCTTTTGTTCTTCAGCTCCTTCGACTTCCGGTCGGGGGAGACGAGAGACACGTGCGATGAAAATTCGGAGTGAGTGAGTTTAATCAGACGGAGTTGATAAACAAGAATAAAATGTCTCGAAGCTGTGAATTATCTGACGAATGAGTTGTCGAGGGGAATAATATAAGTTCAACAGTTGGTGGATATAATGGTGGCCATCTTGTGTTTGTGTGAAGGAGGTAATTAATTCATTGGGAGAATTTTAGCAGTGGGTGTTTTTTTTTTTATTTCTTTTTGTCCTGGTGAAAGTGAATTTTGCGGGCCATTAATTATGGAGGAGTGAGCAGGTTTCCTTGGGTTTTTGGAGGTGATGATGATGGCTCCGCAGGTTGTGGGGGTTCTGCTGAAGAAACCTGGACAGCAGAATCTCCCACGGGTCGCGACGATGGATCCCCAGGAAACGAAAATTCGAGGTGAGTTTTGGGAGATAAATATTTAGGAAATTTTCGAATCTTTTGCGATTTTCTTCAATTTCTTCTGATATTTAATATTTTGATGATATTTTTTTAATGCCTCAAGTAACGCTGCCACTGTCTTCTTCTCCGAATATAAATTATCTATCAATTGAGATTGAGTGGAAAAAAATATCTACAATTTATTCTTTCCCGAAAAAACGGATGAAAGGAGATGAAGCTTATCTGAAGAGGAGAAATAATATCAATAAATGTTTAAAAAATATGAGGTAAATTACTTGGAGCGCCGCGACCTTGGAGGCTCCTCGTCTGCTGGAAAAATGGCGGCGGCCGCCACCTCGTAATTTCAGATATTTATTAAAATTATTTCACTTTCTCAAATAATCCTCAACGTGGACCATTCGATTCCCACCGAATGAACAATTTTGTTGAGCCGTCTTTCATATTTTTCGGGTCATTTTTTGCCTAAGAATTCTCAAAGTTTCCCTGCACGATAAAAATCAAAAGATCGTTCGTTACGTATTTCTATTAGCTCTTCAACGGAAAATGACAACAACAGCTTGAGTCATCGTTTCAACATGAATATTCGACATTAGCAACGCAAGCCAGATAACATTTTCTTTCAGTAATTATCCTAACATTTATTTCGATGATCATTACTTTAGAGGGAGCCATTTGTTAATGAAATGCCGAATCCAGCGGCACAACTGGTTATCTCAGTTCGTTATGATTATCTGATTTCGTGAATGATATTGTTGATGTTGACTGAGATTCCCCGAAGCGCTTGAATATTCTTGACAGTTTTACGAGGGAATTCGTAAACTCTAAGATTTTTCTTTTCTCTAGTGTAAGAATTTTAGGCTGCGTTGTAGACGCGTTAATATCATAAATTTTTGGACAAAGAAGTCGTAACTCCGTATTTTACGGATTATTTTTAACCCGATGAGGGGTCCCTCTGGTGAAATATCTAAGATTCTTTTTTCTTTTCAAATAAAAAAAAAAAGTAATGGCTCGAGCGGCAATGGCAAAAAAATGTAGCGAATTTGGTGGGAGATTCAGTTAAATTTGACGATATTTAATGTCAAACGAGAGTTTGATAAATTAATTTCGAAAAAATCTGCCAGTCTTTCTCCGCAGATCCCACACGTGTGATCCCCCTCATGTCTCTTAATATCCCCTTTTTCACTGCCTAAAGATAAAAGAAACCCACAGAGTGCCCCTCCTCCCCCTTCCCCCTCAGAATCATAAGTAGTGCCTTTATGGGGTGTGACTCACATTTTGCGTAAACGTCATGAGTGCATGAGAAGAAAGAATCCAAGAGGCCCTAGACTGGTGCTTGAGACGAGGATGAAAAAAAAAATGGGGAGACTATTATATGACAGGCATCTTACGGGATCTGCAGGAGTGCCCCCCGCCCCAATGGTTTTTATTCCATCAGAGAAAGGGGGGGGGGGAGGGGGGTCTAATATCCCACAGAGCAAGATAAATACAAATTGTGGAATTTTTAAATAGAACGGTTGACAAATGGAATGGAAAAGTCGAAGAATGAATAGGGATTTTTTTGAAGGCCAACTAATTCACCAGAAGCCTCCATCTTGCTCGCATTACTCGATATTATTGATAATTTATTGAGATTACTGTCTTTTCTTGAATTTAATTAATCTCATTGATATATTTTCAAACAAATCCATGGGGATTAAAAATTGTGACGAATTTTGATTGGGCACTCTCTAACTTTGGTTTGAAGATGGCCGCGACAGCACCTCCAATTTTCCGACGCGTCTAAAAAAAATTAGACCTGGTAAAATTATGTCCAATTCGGTTAATCCGATTTCTAGGAAATGAACCAATTTTTTGAGCCATTTTTCATTATTGTCCGTTCTGTTTCGATTGAGAATTCATGACGTAAATTTTTTTTCACCACCATTTCAGTAATTGCTTTTTTCTACGCTCGAGGTCTCTCAATGCGTCGTCGCTACAGAAAAAAATCTCTCGTTTTCAGCCGACGAAAGACAATAGAATCCAGCACATCTCAACATGAAATATTCATCTTTAGCGATTCTTTCTTACAAATCAGCAATTGAAATTGTATCACTTTCGCGTAGCAAGCATATTCATATTTCCTTGACTTTTACTCGCATTAAATCCAGTATTTATCGTAAAGGACAGACAAAGAGAATGGATTTTCCATTCATTCCTTCTACAGATATATCGACTCGCGCATGAAACGCGTTGGAGGATGACAAACAAGGGCTTGGCGAACATTTTTCCCTCCTCTCATTTTTCTCATTATTCAATAGACAAAACAACGTGTCTAACGTCTTCGCTGTGCATTGAGTAACCTTTGAAAAAAATTATGAAAGACAAAAGTCGTGAAAAAAAACGCAAATCATCAATAGCGATTGACAGTCAATTCTGGGTCAAGCACTACGAAATTATTGATGTCTACCATGAACTCTTTCACTCGAAGTAATTCAAGAATTTTAATTACATAAATCAAATTCAACAATTTGAGAATATAATTATCAATTTTGAGGAAGATTTTACTTTACGAAAATTGGGGATAACCTCAAGGATTTAAATGTCGCGTAAAAATTGAAAAAAGTAGAGAATACAAATTTTAATCGTGATCGTAAGAATTTTCAATCTTCTTCGCCTTCTTGTTTTTTTAATTAACGACAATAATAAATAACGGCCAAATTTATGTATAAACAAATACAGTGACTTCATTAGGATGATATATATAAATATTTTGAAGCTCAAGATCATTTAGAATTTCTTGAAAATTTTTTTTTTTTTTTGTAATAGAATAAAATGAAATTGAGCACTTTACTCGGAATTTTAGGGCGTGATGTTGTTGTCATGTTTGGGTCAAAGTGTTTATTGTATATACCTGATGTTTACATGTAAATGCACGAGGTTAAACGAGTAAAACCACGTAGAGAACTATCCCGTTACACGCGGTTAGCCCAGATACCAGAATTACAGGCGTGAATTTTTAATCGTTTTACTCATTCCTGCAACTATGAGGGATTTTATGTAGTGCAAATAGGAGGGAGGGCTGAGGGAGGAGTCGTTGGTTATTGCGTCCGCGACTTCCGTGAGATAAATTTTCAGTTTCAGCTAGAATTACTTCGGGAATTTTAATGACTTGACGAGAAGAGAGAGAGAGGGAGGGCGAATTTGATCAATTGTAAGTTTGTAAAATGGCGGTTTACAAAATTGAAAAAGTAATTTGTGAATTTAAATTTATTTATACGTTCATTAGAGTACTAGAACCATTAGCCAGGCAATCGCAGATTTGAATAGATACATTCACTGGCTAAATGACTAAATATCAAGCATAGTTACAGTGACAGCGGTTGATAGTAAGGAAAGAGAATGCCCATCAGATGTTCTTTAGACAACCTAATGACGTAAATTTATTTACGAAATCGGGCTTTCAGTGCTCGTCCTGAGAATATTTGATTTGCCAAAATTATATTTTCTCTCTCAGTCTAAGTAGTAATAGTCCAATTGTCCAGACGGAGGACTTGTCAAAGGTCAGTCAGAAAGGCAGCCAGGCCGTTGCCAACAGTTGGGAATTGGGCAGAGGGAATGCGTTTCACGTTTTTATGGTAGGAAGGTGGGATTAATGGACCTAGTCCACAAATAACTGACGAAATACTGAAGTTTATACAAGAGTAAGTGGTTTTTGGCAACAGAAGCGAGAGTCTTTTTGAGTAACTCCATCTCTGAAAAATTGTTTATTAAGAGATTGATTCCTAATCTTTGGCAAGTGCATCATGGGTTTATCTATTGAGCTTTTATTTATTTTCTCTTTCATTTTAGAATTTATTTTCCTATTTAATATTTCCTCTCGTGCTAGGAAATTCAGTCAATGTATTTGACGAATTAATAATAGTTTTCCGAAGGTTCAAACAATTTTTGTTATTAGTGAAAAAATAATAATTCGATTGAAAAATAAATACTTGTTTATCTGAACAAAGAAAATTGTTGGAACAATAGTCTCCGGGGACAAACAAAATTCCGCAGCTGATCCGTTCATTCCTCGGCTTCAGTAATAAATTCGTCCCTAATTCTTTCGCCCCCTGCTAGTCGAGACGCGCGTTCAAATTGACCGCAACTGCCACCAATCATGAGTAACACATATATATCCGCGTACGTATACAGACCGTGAACATTGATTTATGGCTCCTTCAGCATTTTTGCCAATTGAAAAAGCCGATGGATTGAATTTTCAACCACAATTTGGACCGCATTCTCGGGGGTTAAGAGACTTCAGAAGTAAACAACTGCAAAAAAAAAAAAATCATAAAAACCGTGCGAAGTTCTCCTTCAAAACGGGACAAAAAACTATGGATTTGTTTTTTATTCAATCAATTTTTATTTCTTGTATTTATTTATTTCGTTTATGTGAAGAGTCATTTTAAAAAACGTTAAAAAATGCAAGGCTCCAACAGTTTTTGCTATCAGTGATGAGTTGGAAGTGATGCAAATAAAATTGGTGAATTCAATTTGAAATTATTCATTTTCAATTGCAAAGATTAATCCTTTCTAGGGTCTCTTCTTTTTTATATAGGCACTCTCATTAGTATCATTTTCGGGGCTCTTTTGGTATGTCCCCATGACATTATAATATCCCACCACTTCAGTATTTAAACGTCCGCACGCGAATTACAGATGCAATGATAGGTGTTGGCAATAATATGGGACACGGACACTCTTCAGCTCTCTCGACCCCTTAAGCCGGATTTCTATAGATTCCATAAGCTCCTTTTTTAACTCAACAGCATCGCTAGCTATGTAGCCCGGAATACGGCGCGCATCGAGGTGAAAAAGAATTTTATGGGGATCCTTATCCCCGAGATTTCTGGTTATTCCGGTATACAAGTTTCAACAAGGAAAAGCGGTTGTGAAAATGATGGAATTTGTGAAATCTCGGGAGCAAACTCCTTGACTTGACTGTTTCCATCGAAGTATTTTTTACAATCCATTATAAAAAAATCCAATGTAACGTTTTTTGAAGCCTTTTTATTCGGATATATATATACATCTATATATATATATGTGCATATATATACATGCATGCATCTATATAGGCAAATTTGCGTGTATCGTGAACATTTTCCAATCGCTACTAGCGAAAAAAATTGGATTTATCTCGTCCGGATAGGTAGAATGTTACATTGGATTACATAGATTTCAATTCGGTAAATAGAAATCTGCAATTAATAGATAATATATATATTCATTAGGTAGCGCATCCAATGTGATTATCCATCTCTAGACCTTAAAAAAAAAAGCCAAGAAAATAATTTTTCTCCTGACAAAAATTAAGTACATCAGATTGTTATGATTTTAGTCATAATGTCTTTGGATTTTCTTTATTAATGTCATTTGGAGTTTTTAAGTTTTGCATTGAATTATTTTTCCTTTATTTCATAATCTCTCTTAAGACAATTTTCCACTACATCACATCCTCCGGGAATTCTCCCGAGAGCAGTGAGAAAAATTTTGTACCATGGGGAGTACCGAAAAAAAAAAAAAAGGGACAGTTGGAGAATCGGGTATCACCTTTCCCCTCCATTCATCCATTCTCGAGGGATTTCATCCGAGAACTTTGCGGTGTGACGACGAAGCGGGTTTCTTCTTCGATGTCCATATGAATGTTGGGGACAAGTTGACGAGAGAAAAAAAATTTTGAATCAAATTAACCGTAAAGTGTCAAAACACTTTTATTTTCATTTCACCACTAGGACAATATTTCTGGCTCAAAATTTTAAAAAGTACTTAGAAAAAATGAACAATTGTAGTTCATTGAAGGGGAAAAATTGAGTTTCATAAAAATCAAAAGATTATTTCAGCGGTGATTATTAGAGGCGATTTTTAACACGTGACGAAGGAAAGATTGATTTTTATTCAGACGGAAATGAAGAAGAGTCTGGAACGAAAAAAATTCAAACATTTATTGTTTACACAATTTTATAATATTAAGTAATTAATATTGATAAAAAATATTATATTACATTATTTTATGAATGTTCAGTTTCTGATATTAATTTATCAATATTTTTATTTATTTGATTTATTCTTCATTTTTTTTAGTTAATTCAATTTTTCTTCCACTTCTTCGGTTTTTATTACGGTTTCTCTCGATTCTTCCGTCAATTCCGATATTACTCCCTATCTCGAGTGTTCCCGCGCGGCCACCCATCCAAGTAGTGACCACGCTCAGCGCCGGTTAGCTTTTTCCAACTCAGCCTGCTTTCAATGCAGCGCACTAGCCCCTATTTTATTTACTAGAGATGGACGCGCGCGTATAATCACATTGGATGCGCTACCTAATGAATATATATATTGTCTATTAATTGCAGATGCATGCATTTATATAACCCCGTAAAAAGCCACATAAAATCTATTTATATATACATATATATATACAGATGTATATATATATCCGAATAAAAAGGCTCCAAAAAACGTTACATTGGATTTTTTTATAATGGATGATAATATTATTATTTTATTTGATAATTTATATTCAATTACCAAAAATCCTCCTTTTGACGATTGCGCGGAGTTCGTCATTACAATTATGCGATTCGCAAAGATCTCGTGAATTTAAATGGAAAAAAAAGTCGCGGTCTCCGTCCGTAATTACAGCCCCGAATAAATTCGCGAATTACTCGAAATAGTAATTACCAGGCACTCTAACGACCCACCACGAGGCATAACCCACGCGAGAGCCTGGCAATTCTTCGCGAACTCTAATGCGAGATGAAAAAAAAAGCCGCGTACATTTGCCTCAGTTGTGCGATATGATGAACGATAGTGGTATATTACGGTACAACGCGTCAACAATTCAGTGGGCCCTCGCTAGAAGTCAGACAGTGATGACAAATAATTTATCTCAGCAGAAATACCTGAAAGTTAAATTGCGAGCTAAATAAATACTAGAAATCATGATAATTCTCTGATTTTCATTGACGATTTCATTGAATTGAATAGAATTTATTTCATTGATACTACTTTTACGGTTTACATCGGCACATGCTTTGTATATACTTCCATCAACTCAATCAGATGTACTGTTATACATTTTTTGTAACAATACTGGCATTAATAGCACGCACATTAATTCCAATTACTGACTTATCGAATTCCTCATTTTTCCGTTTTTTTAGTATACACGAGATATTTCTTTGTATCTCAATTTTTGTTTTTCATATTTTTTTGTAATATGATTGATATTATCGAGTGAGGAATTTTCTTGAATAAATATTATTTACAGTCTTTTCACTCTGAGCCAATGGAATTATGTGGTTTCAGTGGTTAAAACTCGAGTGACAATTATCGTCTTTGTGGAATAGAGTGAAGAGAAATTGTTAGTTTCTAATTTCTACGAAATTGCCGTGATTAGTGAGTGAAAATTCGTAAAATTTTTTATGATCACGAAAAGAATGGTAGACCTTAAAGTGATTAAAATAATCGTCATAACGAATTTATTCAGGCTATCAATATTTTTTTCATCAACAGCACAACAATCATTTTAATTGGTCATAGTGATTGTTTTTTTTATTTAAAAACATTACTTGGGTATTTTTTTGTCGTATCTTTTGTCTCGTTACAATCAACGATTCACGCGGAGTTTTCATACACAACTTGAAAACAGCCGCTGGATTGTAACACTGGGTCACAGCGAACGGTGCAACGCCCCAATCCCCTCTTTTATTTCTCTCGGTTCAGCCCGCAGGCCCGGGCGGCATTTTTTATTTGGACAATCTTTGTATGAATGTAACTAGGCCATTTTCCCCTTTGAATTCTACATTTCTCATTACAAAGATTCATTTGAAGCAAAGAACGAGAAAAAGATTTTCTCCAGACATCCTAAGATAAAAAAATCTCTACCTCTAGTGTCAGTTTCTCAAGATTTTTCGTATTTCAATTTTATTGTTTTCTCGAAATTTTGCAGTTTTTCCTAATTGAATGATAATTATTTTTTGTAAAGAAAGTATGAGGGAGGCTTGTGTCGATGTGAAATAAAAAAAAATGTTTGTAACATCAGAGAAAGTAAATTGAATAGAATTTTTTAAATATTGACACAATCAAATTTATTTATGCCGCCCAAAAATTACTGGGACTCTCTTTCAATTTTTCTTCTTTTTTCGGTAAATCTGGGTTAACCAGACGCATTCCGCTATGCCCCGGGATAAGTGGAACGTCACGGATGTGTGAGTCGTCCGCTACTAGTAACAGTTGTCCATCGCACAAGTGAGAGAGAGACAGATGTCACGGTCATTTGGTACTTGAAATCTCGCGCATTAAACTTGCAAAATTATGACGCCGCTTGATTAGAGAAAGGCGAGGATGAGGGATTAATTCATTCCTCAGATCGCGAGGATATTTTTACAGAGTCGATCAATACATCCATTGTTATTTTCAAGCGTGATTGACCCAGATGAGGCATCGAGTGTGAGAGAACACGTGTTTACGAGAGAATTTTAGAGGAATGGCTTGTGAGTATCAAGTCATGGATGATAATTAAGGGGTTGGGGGGCTCTTCAGTCGTCCCTCGGATCATCGAGATCCCTATAATTACCCGGTTTTTAGATAAATGCGATGAATTATTTCATTAGTCACTGCTTCGACGCATTTTCACTCCCACAGATTATTTCAAAATTTATGCAAAATTATGCATTTTTTTAAAAACTAAACTTACACATTAAAATTCAACGCTTACTATCGATGTACTTTACGTCAATTGAACGAAAAATACATAAATAATTCTATTATATTTCTATGGAAATTTCCAACAGAAAAATTTAATTAAATATTACTCTATTTTGCACATTATTCTGTTGAGATATATTATATGCAATTTTCTCGATTTCAATACTCTCAATTTTTTCGTATTATTTATCATTATTATTTTGATTTTTTTTTTCGTCAAGTCATTGAACATAAAAATTGGAAAATTTCAGTGGAGAAAATGCGGCAAAATACTTCCATGAAACATTTGTTTCCGGTCCGAGGCGTTTACTCTCTCACAAATTATTTAAAAATGCGTGGTATCGTGGAGTTAATGAAGCAGTATGGAATTTATGCAAAATTATTCCTTTTTTTTTTGCCTACTAAAATTATTGTAGAACAGATATCCACCCATTTATTATCGATGTACTTTACATTTCACCTTGATGTCGTTGAGTACTTGTTAATTACAGCGCACGGGGGTAATTATCCTGAAAAATTAATGAACAAAAAGTGGTGGTTAGAAACTACTCGGCGCAGATGAATGGAATTCCGTATGCGTTGAGAAATATGAGGATTAATCCACTCGTCAGGTAATATATAAAAAAAAAAACAAACGTCCATAAAAAATGGAGATATTTTCCTCGCCATTTGCTCATTATTTATTGAGTAGAATGGAAAAACTATATAAATATAGATAATTTTGTTTTTTTAATTGAAAATGGAAGAGGAACTCACTATGAATTTATTATTGGTTCAACATTGACTGGATTAACTGAATTCGCAGTAATTTCTTCGGACGAAGAGTCAGCATCTGGCTCCAACGGTGGCGTATCAACCGCCGAAATCGTCTGTAAAAATTCAATTTCTTTTCCAGAACCAGAATTCTATGCCAGCAGTGAAATGTACCCATACACCAGTTCTACCCAGCATGCTGTCCTTTAAAACTTGTAGAGTAAAACGTAGGTATCAGAATCGATGGGAAACCCTCTCCCCAGAAGGCAAGATCACGGACATTCCTTGGAGAATGACTGATTGCATCCAATTCCCAATGTCAAAGATTTTTGATGCTCTTACGAAGATGACAAATCATTCAATCGTCAGTCATCTGTTCACCCCAAACCCTCCAAAACCAATTGATTTTTTTGCCTCACATGAAGTTGACTCTGCTCATTGTACCTTTTGCCTTTGTCGTCTACCTGAAGTTCATCTTGCAGAGGAAGAGGAAATTTAAAATCAATCCGTGAATTTCCCTTTCCCATATCGACAGTCAGCCCTCGAATAAATTTCAAGTAACGACTGTCATTTTGCTCATGCCCGAACATTCGATCTCTGCGTTGAGTGTATGAAAAAGATTTGGGAACAAAAATAATCCGCAAATCCCTTTATTCCATCCCTAATAGTGGTTAAAGACTTCTCGGACGTTGCGTAATAATCCCTGGATAGTAGAGGGAGAGAAAAATTGTGAGTCGAGGTAGAATGTTATCTTGATCTACCAGTGGCTTTGGTGGAGCGGTGAGAGAGGATATCAAACCGACGATGGTTATGATTGAGATGTCTCCTGGTGACAATAACAGCGGGTAACCAGTTGCTAAACCCGTCAGTCCTCTTTTCATTTTTGAGAGGCAGAAATTTTGAGAAATGTTGGATGATTAATTTTGCTGTGGATGTAGAAACCTCTCGGATTCGTTCAGAGAGAGTTGCGGGGAAGCGAGAGACTACTCGATCTTGTCATTCTTCAGCAATCGTGATTTGCAGCTGTTGTTATTAGGAATTGAATATAAACATTTTATGATTTTGAATGAACTTGTTGAAATGAAAAGGGACTTATCGTTAGGCAGCATGTGCAATTACCAATACAGCGTGGTTTCCAAATCTTTGAAAAATCGAAATCAATGAAGTCTACGTTAACCGATGAAGATTTTCCGTTACAACCAGGTCTATCTGGTTCTAGTGATTGAAGTTCCCATTTTTTAGGAGTGCAGACGAAATCGATCATCTTTACTAGGAGAAACCCCTCGAAAAGCCGATCCTCGCTAGACCAAATTCATGGGAATATCACGAACTGCCTGCAGAATTAATGGAATGTCGTATCAATCAAGATCACAATGTCCTAGAACGTCCTAATCCTGTTTACACTTTTCCCCTCTTCATTTCTATTGGCCTCGAAAATTCTGGCCACTATTGCATTCATTTCTCCAAATACCCGTGCAATTTCCATTTTCATCGAGACCTCAAAGCTCCCTATATTTATTTAGCCACTGGACCTAGATTTCTGCGGCCAAAAGGGGCGGATACTTCTCTTTGAGCTGTCTATTTTTTTTTCTCTTCATTTCTCTCTTTTCCCCGCCGGGTAATAGAATAAAGGTGAAGGCTTGCGGTAGAAACCTGGTTTACAAAACTGGATGTGAACGTTTCAGGGACTGAACTCTTCCTACCGTATTTTGATGTCTGTCATTTTTCATGTTGTCTCTGAGGGCAGCTATTCCGCGTAACATGCAAAATACCATAGTTAGCAGGTCTTTTTACCCTATAACATAAAACCTGCCAACAGGTTTGAAATCCGTGGGTTTTTGCGTATTTCAAAAAACTTTTTTTTTCTTCCTTCAAACTCAGAGCTCTCGAATACTTGCATATTCCCTCTTTGTTGGGAGGTGTTTGAGCATAAATAGGCGCTGTAAGGCATATGTCGCGGCTTTGGCTGGAGGAAACAAAGAATTTTGAAGCGACAAGCGCCACTTGGTGTCTTGGCAAGCGGAAAGAAACCCACGAGTGTGAAGATATTGCTGGAGGGTTTTTTTTCTCCCTTTCTCTCTCTCTCTCTCTCTCTCTCTCCCTCTCTTCTGTTGTGGGGTTGTCTTCGAATGGGTGTACAATATGCGTATGTATTTTTCATTCGTTCTACCCTTTTTTTTCCCTAGCTTCAGCTGGGGCTTGGCCACTCGCACTGTTTGAAAATTTATGGTTCCGGTTCGCTCCACAGGCTCACGGCCTCCATGTACGCTGTGGCCTACTACCACCTGCGAATTTTAAACCCCCTTGCAGTTATTACGGAATTACAGTGTGTGGAAATCGGTTTACGATTTTTTTTTAAAGAAATTTTAACGCTCGGAGAATTATCAAATATCGCACGGTTCATGCTATTCCGGTGAATTGAGGTAATCCGATTATTTGAATCGAATACAAATTTTTATTTGATTTTTAGCAAGTTCAGGGGATCAGTTACTGAAAATGAATTTAATTGTTGGGGTGGTTTTAGAAGAGAGGATTTAATTGGAGTTAAAAAATTATTCATTTCAAATGAAAATTGTTTAAAGTCAGGGAAATCAGTTATTCGGTTCACAGAAATCATTTTTCAAGGTATGACGATATTCAAAATATTTATGTACTCAATAGTTCTGATTGAATTGTTTTAATTTAAAGCTAGAAATTTTTCAAATGAGTTTTTTACGCGGAAACAATATTTCAATGCCGGCACTTTCACGAGTCCAAGACTGTCGGCGAATTTGGTTTATTATTGAATAGTGAATTGTATTTGTTGGTTGCTGCTAGTCTTGAATACCCATAGGTAGAAAGTTAACTGTCGCTTATGCCGGGCATCGAAGCCGATCGGCACGCCAACACGACTTGTTAACCGTTTGAATAACGATTTTCGGTAAAACCGGTGTGGTTTTACCTTCCTGATAATTTCTCTTAGTATCCATGAATATTTTTGCTATAGAAATTGATGATTTGTTATTGTTTATGTAATTGGCTTCCGATGATTTGTCATAGTCAAATTGAAAGATGATCACCAAGTTGAGGAATGTTTAGGCGGAAAGCAATTGTCTTAGGCATTCTCGCTTAGACTGTTACCATGAATTCCTTTTACTGAGGATTGCATTTTTTAGGTGGTTCTCCTCGAAAAGATGGTCAATTTCCTTCAAATTCTCAAGAAGATCGTATTTCAGTCGTCAATGCCGCCAGAGAATGATTTCAATAGACAACTTTTATTCCTAACTGTAGGAATTGGGAATTTCGATTGAAGTAGAATCAGCAGTTCTTCTAAATTTGAGTTGTCACTAATAATTCCTCGGCAATAATGAGCTCGCTCCCAACAGTCATTCATAATTCCCCATTACGGGGTGTCACTGGCTATTCAAATAATAATACGACATGGAAATTCACCAGTTGGGAAAATAACCGTGTCGTAATAATATTGTCACGCGTCCTCGCGCCTCTTTTGCACAGCTATAATTTGTCGAGTCAAACCGATTAGAATGAATGGCAATGGGCATGGCACGTCAGTTAGAAACAGCAGGACTACTACTGCCTGTATTACTCACTTGAATCAACAGATTTTGTATTCTTAAATTCCCCCTTAATTATTTTTCTTCACTGTAGGCTATTGTTCCTCGGTGACTTTCACCGATGATTATCTCTCATTGACAGCTGAGTAATCGTTATTTGGACATTCGTCGCTTGCTTACGGGTTTTCTAACAACAATCGAACTTCCTGAATTAAAAAAAATACTTTCAAAGGTTTTTGACCATTCCAACGGTCACTCGCCAGCTGTTCCTTCCACGGAAATATTCTCTGTTTGCTTTTGAGTTAATAGAGTTTCGATGACCGTCTGGTCATCAGAGAAATGACATTCCCGTTGTGGTTAGTCTCCCCCCAATGAGGGTTTTTTTGGGCTTTGATGATTCCCTCGGTAAACATGATATTTCTCGGTTGTGAACAATTGATTTTACCTATTGGGCGTGACCCGATGGACCCTCGGGAGACAGATGATCGTTGATCATTCAGATCCGCCTTGGAGGCATTCAAAGCTTCTGGCTAATGATCCGAGGAGAGGGCGATGTGCGTCAGCAATTACGCATTTTTTGGTCGTTCGCGCTAATTAATTCTTCAAACCTCGATATTAACGAAAATAATCGAGGACTCACTTGAGTTGACCTTGGAACCATAAAAGCCGGAATCAAATGATGAGTGATTAATGGAGTAGCACGTGACGATGCCGAAAAAAATTTTTTTTGTAGCAATAACTGCTTTGGAACATCTTGGAGTATCTCCGTATTTATTGACTGATTTATTTATTTATTTTTTCGAGAAGTAGGCCAAAAAATATTTCCTTGAATTCTAAAACCTATGTGTTACGGTATTTAAAAACAAGTTCTGTTTTAAAAGTCAATGACATTGTACCAGCAGTGAAATAATGACTTGCGCTGAGTGAAATCATTTTGTTTGTTCAATGCTTTAAACTATTTTTTTATATTAATCGAAGCCCTTGAGTTTTTTTCAGTTCATAGGATTTTATGTCGCGTCATCGGGATTGATCGATTGTAGTTGGTTTTTTCGGCTTTTTCACTCCTACTTTGCGAGGAAAAAAAATTGAAGCTTCGATTTACGGATGATGTGGTATTGCAAAGAATCATTCCAGACTATTAAACAGCCGATATTATGTAAGATAGTATTTTTAGCGTTGAGAGACTTTTTCTATTTTTCACAAGATCTCGAATTTATCGGATAGTGAAGGGCGTCAATGTGACAGAAAAAAAAAATGAAAAAGGCCTGAAGTGAAGTAAAGAGAACCGTCTCAAATCCTCTATTGGAAAAAAAAAAATGTTAAAAAGCGATTGATCAATTGGAAAGTGGAAAAGCTGACAGTTACGACCTTTTAGCCCTATAGCAACGATCCTCGTAAGAGATTATCGTCTAATCTTTATCTCAACTCTTTCATTTGAATTAGAAGGGGCTATCATAACGTTCAGTTTCGATAAAATATTTTGCCTCCATCGTCGAAGGTCTTACTGAAAATTAACCAGACGACGTTGAATTTGATTAGAAATTTTACGAACTTTGATTTGTGATTGACACCTCGTAACGAGTGTTCGATCAATCGATATGTTATCGATCTTTTCGATATTTCACTGTCAATATTTAAAATAAAATGTTGCGCGCTATACTTTCAGTTGAAAAAAATTTTACGTCCAGTTAACAATTCTAATTAATGCAATAAAAATAACTTCTCGGAAATTTACGCAAGTGCAGCGGAGCGTATTGCGTATACCCTTCGGTAACAAAAAAATTGTTGCACTAGTTTGTGCAAGTTACGTTGTAGATGCCTAACGGTGAAGTTGTTCAATTAGCAGAGAGGAGGCCACCGTTTCGTCCCTCTTCCTTATGTACTTGTACATACAAAAATAATTATCATGCTTAATAAAATTGGAAAAAAAAATTATTGTTGGAAGTAGAGTGGATGTGTGTGGCGTGAACTCGTAACCGATATTACGATTCACGAGAATTGTTTAATGTTACTTGATAATATTGGATTTAAATGAGGATAAGAAAGTGAGGGTATTTAATTGTTCAACAATCGCGATTAATTTTCGAGTGGTCGATTTTTTGAGAGATTTATCCCAAAAAATGTTATTTTTAATTTCAAACATATATTCCTTTTCATCACGCTGCGTCGGAAAAGTACTTTTTCGACACATTGAGATGAAAAATTATGTTCGTAACTCGTGAAAAAAGAGGTTTTTGACTCTTGGGATTATATCACTCGCCTTCGGCTCGTGATATAAACCTCCCACTCGCTAAAAAACATTTTTTTTCACTTGTTACGAAATATACTATTTTTCGTCAGGAAAAGGTCTCGCTTTCATATGGAGGAAAAAATCAAAATCGCATCTATTTTTGACGTGGATGTGTTGTTCATAAAAGATCCCCATTTGTCTCATTTCACAGATCTGTAAGAGACCTTTTTAAAAGTCTCTAAAAGACCTAGAAA
>JAPYZN010003046.1:0-10347 GCA_030522865.1 Psyttalia lounsburyi | reverse complement strand
GTCGATTGCGAGTCGATTCAAGCTGGAAATCTGTTGGAATCGAGTATAAGTCGATTAAAAACAGATTATAAGGAAATTGTTTCAATTGAAATGAAATTCTCATTGAGACTCGATTCCAACAGATGTCCAGCTTGAATCGACTCGCGATCGACTTTCAGGAAACTTGATTGCAGGTCGTTTAAGCTACCTACACTCGACATCACAATCGACCATCGATCGAATGGCAATCGACTAAGCGGGTCACTCGTTTCTTACAATCGACAGTCAGTCGAATTTGAATCGACGGGTCCGTTAGGTTATATTGTTATGGTTAAATTCATGGAAACTGTGATCAAATGTTGATCAGTAAATCCAATGACAGTTGTTTTACTCGTCCCTTCCTAAATCCCCTCTTTCCAAAATTTCTCAATCAATTGATTGAAACTATCGATTAAGAAAGGGCTTTTAATACCTGGAAGTGGAACACTAGCAAAACAACCGGCTAGCTGTCCCCTGAGGGCATCTAAGTGTCGTTGTAACGACTGATTGGCCGTCCTCTGCTGATTCGTTTCCGACTCTAGTCTGTTGACAGCGGCATGGAGGCTGTCCACGTGACGCTGGAGTACCGCATTCTGGGCCTCGTGATCTGATGTGGCTTTCCTGAGCTGACGCAGCTCAGACTCGCAGGCTTTGTTATGATCGAGAAATTCTTCGGTGAAGATTGGAATATCAAAGCCAGAGAAATCAGTGTCTTTCTCAGGTGTTGCTGGCTCCTTAATTAGAATAAAAAAAAGTCTAAATAATATATCGTCGAGTTGTCGGGCAATTTGTCGCGTTGAACTTCCTAGGGGGAGGGGACATTTTGGAAATTGCAAAAACCAATCCAGCTGAACTCTAGATAAGGTAACCCTAGTTATTTGTAATTGTTCGGGCAAGAAAACGCACTTGTCAACATGTGAAAGAATAATCCGAAGAATTCTATCGTTAGATCCTCACCACAGGTTCATTATTATCAGCTGTTCCATTTCTCTCCTTCTTTCCCTCAACGCATTTCTCGCTACTTTGCCTCTCCGTGAATAATTTATATGCCTCAGTCAGTTTGTAATCACTGAACTCCTTATTGTACCTCTCCTTGTCCTGCTCAGCTGCATCGAGGTACTGTTGCTTTTGTTCGACGGGAAGGGTGCTCCACTCGGCCGCCAGGAGCTTCGTCAGGTCAGCAAAGGACATGCTGGGATTCTCGGCCCTCACTTTCTCCCGGCGATCATTCAGAAAGCGAAAGTAGCCGGTGAGAGGTTGCTTGGGGGCCGTGGCATCCCTCGGGGCTTTCTTCCTTTTTTTGGAACGATTTACACTTCCTGGCGTGGACGTGAACTTCTTCGAGGGATTTTCTACCGAGTCTTGTCCAACTCGCCTGGAGTTTTTTCAGAATTCATTAATACAAGAACAATTTTGGGGAGATTGTTTGAGGGCTGCAGAAAATTTGTGAACAATTTACTGGGGACTCATCATTTCCTGATGAATTTATTCAGGATTAAACCATTCGGGAATTGTAGCAGTGGTGAATCACTGAAATATCCGGAATGCTTCTTTTCCAGTTGAGTAGTCGATAAATTCGAGATCCAATCGAAAAGCCGATGATGGATATTCTCTAATTTCAATAACCGAAGATTGTCTCTAAAGCTTGGACATATGCCATCAAAGGGAGGAAAGAATCCTCGCATTTCACTCACTAGATCTCGAATTTAAAGAATCTCATCAGGTCTTTTACATCTACATCCATAGATTTATCAGAATTGCATAAATAATATAAACCTACTCTGTGGCCTTGTCTTCTGCACTTCCTGGTGACTTCTGGAGATGTTCATCAGTCTCTCCATTGAATGAAGATTGTCCTACATCTCCATTCGTTTCTCCAGGCTCTGTACCACCCACAGATTCACTCATTTTCACTCAATAATAGGACAAAAAACTGAATTTCCAGGGTTTATGAATGTAAAATATAAGATTTTTTTTTAGGTTAGGGTTGACGTTTTTGTTTTCGAGAGGAACGAACTGAAGTTGCCGATTACCACAATCGATTTCGCGAGCATTTGGTTAGGGGGGGGAGGAGATACCTAGCCTGCCTTGGAGATGTTTTGAAATGGCGGTTTCGGAAAGACTACATGTGACTTTTGGCTAGTTTTCTTTTATTTTAACATCACATAATGTAAATAATTAAATACTAATTCTTGTTGATAATTCCTAAGGATGGAAATGGACAATTCAGACTCTCCGGACATTCAACAAAGGTAGGAAATTGGACGATTTAATTTTGTGGGGCAATATTTGTATCTCTCCCAGCCAATAATGCTAGAAAAATGAACAATTTATCAAAATCTGGCGATGAAAGGGTCTACTGGCCTGTCATTTCAATTTGCATAACTTAAAAAAATAATGTTCATAATTTTTAGAAGAAGAAACAAATTATAACCCTTTGTTCAAAGTAATATACGAACCAAGAAGACAAAACAAAGATAAACGAACGTAAATTATGATTAGAATGACAGTAAACAAAAGCTCCCACTACGTTTGTATAAATATCTTGATTAATTTAGTAAACAAATTGCTTATCTTATCTTCTTAAAAGTTGGTACTGATACTATAGTATGTAAGAAATAGAAGGTCGAGTGCTTCCACTCCATAAATTTTCTATCCCCTTCCCCTAGAATCGCCATAGCTGAGTCCCTCTGGGCAGTCATCAACACTCCCGCGATAAAGATCTTCTCCCTGAAGAAATCCGAATCAGAGCCGAGCCTGAGGGCGTTCTTGGAGCTCCTAAACCGGGCCTCCGAGAACTTCATAAATATCCTGATACCCCCCTTCAAATCAGGCTCCAGGTACGACCGCTTAAAGTCCCAATACTCGGCCTTCACGCAATGGCTCTTGGGGGTTCTTTTTCACGTAGTAGGCGACCCCCCGAACTCCCAGGTCCTCCTGAACAGCCTCGAAGTTCAGGCTTGCATTCTTCGCATTCTATCGCGTCTCCACCTGCCGGAATTCTTCAGAATCACCCAAGAGTATCTGGCAATACTCGATGGCATCCTCGACTTCGAGGCAGAACCCGAAAGAACCCAATTAATTATCAAACAGTTTGTCGTCGAGCCGAACTCCATCGAGAAACTGGATCTGACACACTTTCCAGTGACCATCACCCGCGAATCAATCGTTACAACTCAGATCTCAATAATGAAGATCATCATCAAGTCTGGTGTGTCATTCTGGGACTTGGAGGAGCTCTGGCTGAGAATTATGAGGATAATCGTCAAATGCAAAATGGAGGCCAAGGTGATCTCGATGGAGTTGGTCTCACAGCTCCTCACATTCGCTTCTGTGGACAATGACAAAGTCCAGATGTTCATCTGTCACTCTGCCGAGGTGATCAGAAGTCTAACCAATTTCAACGCCACTGAACTTCCCAATGACGTCCACTTCAATGTGACCAGTCATACGCCGACAATTCTGAAGGATCTACTGACAAACCTGGAGAACTCCTCTCACGTCGTCGATCTCTGCTTCGCAGTCGTCGACATCACCACCTGTGGGCAAATCTCCTCGAAAGAATTGGAACATTTCGCGATTGGTAAGATCCGCGATCACTTGATCATACATCCGCGGGCGGCTTCATCAGCTGAGAATGACAATTTGCTGGGTTGGCTTGAGAAGTCCTCGAAGTTTTCTATCCTAATCGCTCACTTCATTGTCCACGAGTTGAACACTTCGCCGAGATCGCGAGTGGGACAGCTGGTGGCGGCTGACAGCGCCCTCTGGCAGTCTTTGCAGCCTTTGATCCGCCAGACGATCGAGACAAAAGACCTTTTGAAGCTGATGAAGTTCCTAGAGATCGGCAAGTCGATCTCCTTGTGGATGATGAGTAGGAATATTCGAGGGAAGATATTCGATGACTCTGAAGCCCTGATGGCAAGCCTCTGGGGCCTCCTGGAGGGCTTTCAGGACTCCAATGAATTGGAGTTAATCTATTTGTGTCTGATGGAGTTGATGGTAATCGAGGGATTCTCAAAAGCTGAACTCCAGAAGATCCTCCTGCTTCCCTGGTTCCCAGACAAGTCTTCAAATAACCTGGATCTATCAAAAAAACTCTCAGCCTCACTCAAGATGCTGACTATGGAGACGAAACTCAAATGTCTCGAGACGATTTGTGCATTTGGAAGGGGAAGGGTTAGGATCAAGTTCTTGAGCATGTGTGTTTCGGGTAATGAGCCCCAGCTTTCGGTGTCAGCAATTGAGAACTCAGTTTTATTGCTGACTAATTCTGGTGCGTCCATCAATGACATAAGTCTTCACGTTCTGAGGCCCGCGATCGTCGGTCAACGAGCAGGCGTCCAGGAGGCAGTCGCCAAAGTCCTAGGGGACATTGTCTGCCTCCTGTCTAATAAAGCCCAGCTCATCCGTCCGAAATGGGACTCACTCACCTGGAGAGTCAACTGCAGCGTCTGTGACAAGCACTTCGAGCATTCCCCAGGATTCAGCGATAAATTCCCCATCGACGAGTCCATATTTTCCTCCTACTTCTCTCTCTTCTCATCGAATGTTCTGAGCATTCGTCGGGCTATGAGTAAAAATCTCGTGAAACTGTCAAATCATCTGCAGACCTTCAGCTCCAACGCCATCTGCAAAACTTGGCTAGCTCTCACCAATGATTCAGATGTTGAGGTACGAAACAACTTTTCGAGTTCAATTGCGACTCTAGCGAGGAACAAACTCAAGTCCATTTCTGGTGGTGGCAAGCCAAGTCAGGATGACTCGCCGAAAGATTTGAAAGATTTTGTTGAACTCGTTATGGATCATCTTGGGGATGGATTGACAAAGTCCTTGGAGAGGCCCAACGAATCCCTCCAAATGTCACTCGTTAACACCACCAAAGAGTTCGCGAAGGCTGACATCTACTCCGCCGAGCGGAGGATCTGTGCCATCCTCATCATCACCATCATGCACCCGGAGTCCTCGTACACCGCAATGGCATCGGCAACAGTTGCTTACAAGGACGTGGCAGGTTATTACCGACTAACTCCTTACAAACTCTTCCTCAGGTATCGAAAGGACTGGGTTGAGCTGATGACCCAGCTATTGGCGCACAACTTCGTCGAGAAATCTCACAGTGTCGCCATGTCCCTCAGCAAGATTGTTCACTGTATCGGATACTCCGGGACTCGAGAGTTCATGAGAAAGGAGGGGAGCCTGGTGGTGAGCCACCTGGTTCCAATGGTGATGAGGGAGCCGAAGGTCAAGGACATGTTTAAAGAAATCGCGGATCTTGTAGCACTCGAGGAGCGTGAAATGTTCGTCGAGTATTTCCAGCAGATCTGCCCTCATTTCTTCCTCCATGAAACACCAGAGGTCGGGGCGGTATGTCTCGAGCTTGTCTCGAAGCTTGCAAGAGTGTCGGTTAGAGATCTGATGAAGATTTCCTTCATCGGAATCTTCCGAAAGCTTCTCCTCCACTTTCATGACAAAATGGAGCGCGTTCTAATTGGCCTTGAGGTTATCTCCGAGTTTGATTCCGATCACAAAGGGAGTTTTAGAAGTAACGAGAGCATTGCCAATTATCTCCAGCCTCATCTTCACGCCGTTTTAGTCAAGTTTGACACCAACTTGGGACCTTTGAGTGACGAGGTGACTCAGAAGTGTGCGCTGGGATCACTCGGGGCTTTAATAAAATTCATGGGGGCTGCGCATCTTAGTCCTCTCAGGTACAAGATTCTAACGACCTTGAGGACATGCCTGAATCTCAACAGGCCAGGATTCAAGAAGCTGTCCTGTTATGCGTGGGATTGCTTCCTGAAGAATGTCTCTCTAGAGGATCTCGGGCCCTTGCTACCGACGATTTGTGTCTCCATGGTTCCGCTACTCGACTCCTGCCCTCAGGAGGCCAACGCCATGATGGAATTCCTCCTAATCGAGAACAACAGAGCCCTCCAATCTCACATCTCGGAGATCTTCTTTATCGACGATCTCAAAGTCAATAAGAAGATATCAACAGTTGTCTCTAATGAGGTCGTCAAGTTCACGCCGAGGGATGCCGAGGCGGGGCTCAAGATCTGGATTCGAAGGATCAAACATGAGACGGATGAGGTTCGTTTCAAAGCACTGAGTCACCTGAAGAAGTTCCTCGAGGTGCACCGAAGTCACTTGAATGACATGATCCTCTCCAATACTGACGCCCATCCCCTAGTGGTGGATTTGCTGGATTCGCTGCTGGCGGGATGTCAAGAGAAGGACGAGAGTATTAGGGTGAAATGTGGAGAGTGTCTTGGAGAGCTTGGCGCAGTCGAGCCGAGCCTGCTCCCCCGAAGAATCGCCTCCAAGGACGACTCGAAGTTTATCCCGGAGATGAATGAGGATTTTGCACTCGAGGTTCTCCAAGAGCTAGTGAGAGCACTTCAGATGGAGAAGATTACTCAGAATGTCGACTGCTTTTCTCTGGCAATCCAGGAGATCCTGAAGAGCTTCGAGATCTCGCCGAAAGGGGCCAACTCAAGAATTTGGAATTCTCTGCCTCCAACCACTCAAGAGAGAATTCTCCCTCTGTTGATATCCAGATACAAACACACAGCGACAGATCCTGATATCGTGGAGTCCCCGGTCTACGGCTCCTCGGCCGGCTCGACGTTCGAGAAGTGGCTGTACAACTGGACCTGCTCGATGATCCTCACGATAAAGGACCCAAAACTCTTTCCCGTATTGAGCGCCTGCCAACCGGCGTTACGAAGGGACTCTCGGACCACGATGTTCTGCATCCCCCACATCTTCATCCACATCATCATCAAGGGCTCCGACACCGACAGGAATCGCTTGCTCACCGAGATCTTTGCGGTAATCAAGTCCGGCGATCAAACTCTCGATCAAGAGCTGTTAATCCGTCGCCCACTGAGACGAGAAACCAACGACAAGCAAAGTGACACCAGAGTCTCTGACGAAGCTCGAAGAATCAGATGTTCTCAGGTGGTATTCTCGACCCTGGACCACGTGATGAGGTGGCTCGGTGAGAAGCGAAGGGAGAAGGACCAGAAGTACCACATCATGCAGAGATTCATCGATCAATTGGACAGCTTGGTACTCGCCGAGGCCTGCTACAAGTCCCACGAATACCATCGGGCTTTGATGTACCTTGAGCGACACATGACGTCTAAGAATAAAGGATTGTCCGATCAGACAGAGAGTGGCTTACTCGCGAAAATTTACACACAGTTGGAGGAGCCCGACGGCGTATCAGGAATTCTCGCCACTCAGGATCAATCGCCAACTCTTCAGCAGCTCGTGGTGGCACATGAAATGACGGGACAGCTGCAAGATGCTGCCATCTGTTATGAGAAACTAGCGCAACGTCTTGTTGCGCCGAAATTCATCCAGGGTATGATTCATTGCTATCTGGGATTGGATCAGCCATTCACCGCGATGAAGTTCACTGAAGGAATTCTAGGCTCCAGTCCTGAATTAGAGCCCCTGATGGTAGAGCACGAGCCCTTCTGGCGACTTGCCAATTTCGTACAGCTGAACGATGACAAGAATTCCGTGAAGAAGGATTTGCTGGCGGATTTGAAGAGAGGCGTCCAACCTAATCTCCAAAGTATCAAGAAAAAATTGGTTACTCTGCTAGGGGCAACGTCTCATCGGGTCTCCTACCTGCAACAGAGCTACCCATACATCATGAAGCTCCACATGCTCAATGAGTTCGAGAAAGCAACTGACTTGATGCTGAAGAACGTCGATAATCTGCCGATCATTCTCAAGGAGTGGGAGCAAAGGGACCAACTGATTCGAGCCTCCAGAGGTGTGGAGTCAGTGCTTGGAATGAGACGAGCCACCCTCGACCTGTTTGTCCAATTGACTGAGTCCACCCAGCCGACGACCGATGTCTCCAAGCTGAAAGAAGAAATCGGCAAAATCTGGCTGAAGAGTGCCAAGATAGCGAGGAAATCGGGACTCCATCAGCAGGCGTATATGTACATCCTGTCAGCTTCTGATTTCTGTCCCCCACAGGAGCTCAACATCGAACTTGCCCAATTGTACTGGCAGAGAAATTCCCAAGAGGACGCACTGATCACTCTCAAGCGATCCTTCAGCAATTGCTTTCACTCCCTCGATCATTACCAGCAGCTTGACCTCCACGCATGCCCACCAGACCGCAAAAACTTTGCAAAAGCCAAGTTGCTGTTTGCTAGATACAACGAGGAGACATTAAACGTCGACAAAACGACGAATATGAAGTACTACGAGGAGTCGTACATCGCGTGGAAGCCATGGGGCAAGAGTTCCCTGGCCCTCGCTCAGTATCAGGAAGCATTCATCGATGCAAGGTTAGGTCAGCCAAATGGACATCTGCTGAGTAAGATCATCAATTACTACGGCAGATCGCTTCAATTCAGCTGTAAGCACGTGCACCAATCGTTGCCGAGAATGCTGACCATCTGGATGGACTTTGCGGAAAGAGTTCACGCCTCGGAAAGGCCCCAAAAGGAGCAAGTGGAGATGGTGGAGAAGATGACAAAGATTATTGATGCTTACTGCACAAGACTACCGACATACGTTTGGCTGACAGCTCTCAGTCAACTCATCTCGAGGATCTCTCATCCCTCCAAGGACGTACAGGAACAGCTGATCAAGATACTGGTGAAATTAATGGCAGCCCATCCTCAGTACTGCATGTGGATGATGGCGTGTGTGTTGAACTCGAAGATGTCGCCATTCACCTCGAGTGTTTCGGGCGCTGACAAGCGTCCGCAGAGCTTCAAGGATCGAATCTGGAATCACCATAACCTACAGGAGCTCCCCATCAAGAGGATCATGACGTCGTTCAGGTGCTTGTGGGAGAGATTGATTGAATTCACGGCCTTCAGAATCGAGGACGGAGTGTCGAGGACCAAAGTATCCATTCTTTGTAAGGACTTGCCGCGATTGCTGAAGAATCCAAACTTTGGGCCAATTATGATGCCAACTACTCAGTTCTTCAGGCTCTCATTGCCAGCTGATGGAGCCCTGCCAGACGGTCACGATCCCCTCAGCAATGATCGAATTTCAATCGTGGGCATTGAGGATGAGGTGACGGTGATGACGTCCGCGCAGAAGCCGAAGAAGATCATGCTGAGGGGATCGGATGGCAAGCGCTACAGTTTCATGTGCAAACCCGACGACGATCTTCGACGGGACTTTCGTCTGATGGAGTTCAATGGAATCGTCAACAAGTACCTCCAGAAGGACCCGGAATCCCGACAGAGGCGTCTCTACATCCGCACGTATTCCGTGGTTCCTCTTCACGAAAAATGCGGCATAATCGAGTGGGTGCAGAATCTTCTACCATTTCGTCAAGCTCTACTGGGGATTTACAGAGAGAGAAAGCTGGGAATGGGTGGTGAAGAGTTGCGCAGGCTCGCCCCACCTCTCAGGACAGATTTAGAAATCAAAAGGAAATTGTTCCTGGAGAAGCTGCTACCCAGGCATCCACCGGTCCTCGGCGACTGGTTTAGGCTGATGTTCCCAGATCCCTATGCGTGGTATGAAGCCAGGACTGCTTACATCCGAACAACAGCTGTTATGTCCATGGTAGGTTATGTTCTGGGACTGGGAGACAGGCATGGTGAGAACATTCTGTTTGATTGCAAGTGTGGGGATACAGTTCATGTGGACTTCAACTGTCTCTTCAATACTGGCGAAACACTGAAAGTGCCGGAGAAGGTGCCCTTCAGGCTCACCCACAATATGGTCAGTGCCATGGGGCCGCTCAAGTACGAGGGGCCCTTCAGGAAGTCTTGCGAGACCACCATGAGGGTCCTGAGGACCCAGGCCAGGACCCTCAATAGCGTACTCAAGCCCTTTGTCTATACCGAGGTCACCACTGATGCTGAGACTAATGTGAAGAATATTGAACAGCGGCTGGCTGGATTCGTGAAACTGGTGGATAAGAGTATTGTCAAACTGAGCGTCAAAGGCCAAGTGAATCACCTGATTCTAGACGCTACCAGCATTGACAATCTTTGTCAGCTGTACTACGGATGGGGGGCGCAACTGTGATGAGAGCAGTCTGGCAATTGTCAGATTAAGGAGAGAATTGAAATATTAAAAGTACTCTTTCTGCCTCCATGGACCGAAAGTGAGCATCCTAACCTCACTTTGCTCGATTGAAAACGATCACTTTCGTCCATTTCGGCGGAAAAATCGTATTCAACCCTCGGGAGGACAATCAGACAAGCATTCCACACGTGCTTACAACCCTCCCCTGGCGGACCTGTCGATTCTAAGAATCGAGCGACCCGGTTAGTCGATTGTCATTCGATCGTTGGTCGATTGTGATGTCGAGTCTGGGTAGCTTAA
>JAPYZN010003045.1:0-10348 GCA_030522865.1 Psyttalia lounsburyi | reverse complement strand
AAAAAAAAAAACACACAAACCTGGGAACTACAGGACCTTGACGATGGTCGAGGAGCTTAAGGGATCTATCCCCACTAGGGAGCCGTTTAGAGAAGCCTAACTCTCAACCGAGGGTGCGCAGGGTGGGCTCCCTATAACAGCCTTTGCGGTGGCTCCGTTAACGGCTGAAGAAAAATGGAAAATTGTGATGACCAAACGATATTATCCCAGGCGGTAACATCTCTGATAGAGGTAAATCCTGCCGTTGGTTCTGATCGGATGAAAGCCCCGGTGGCCAAGGTTGGCTACTTGGATTCTGGGAAAAACCAATCATCACGTTCTCTAAAGGTGGACTCCTGGGCCTTACGTGCTACAAGGAGAGATGAACAGCAGCATGCCCAACAAGTAGCGCTTGGTACGAGCACAGAGTGGGATAAGTTGTGGGATAGGCATGAGCAACTCATTGTCGATCTCATTGCCCACATGAGAGAGAAAAGGAGCATTAACGCTCATGCGAGGGAGTTGGTAAACTCCATTAGCACCTCGGCCAGACGCCTGAGGGGAAGTGAAGCGCACACAGAGCAGGTGAAGTCCTGGCTGATCTTACCGGCCACTTTCCTCGCCAGCAGGACGCGAACGCTTACTGAGGGCACCCTACCTCCATAGACTCACAGCTTGAGGATGAGAGCTCTGCTCTGTCGGTCAGTAAGGCTCCCACGGTGAAGAGGAACAGGTCACGAGAATCGCCACCAACGGACGCTAGGGACCTGAAAAAGAAGGAAAGCGAATTGAAGGCCGCCCAAGTTGTGGTAAGCTCAAGCCCAAGCCCGGTAAGCAATTAGCCCAACCGCTTGAAACAACTGACTGGGAGGAGGTCAAATCTAAGAGAAAGAGGCAGAAGGCGCAGCGGCCCGGAAGGCCTGAGGCCAGCAACAAGGTAAAGCAGAGGGCTACAGTGGTAGGACTCAACGCACTAATAATACGCCGGAATGACAAACAGAAGTACTCAGAGGTACTGAGAAGGGTGCGGTAGGAGATACCCACCGAGCAGGCTCATGTTTGCATCGATAAAATCGGCAAAACGCAAGGCTGCCGTCATCTGGTCTTGTGGCACTTTACCGTTCCACAGTGTTGCGAATACCGAGGAGGCTGGCTTTGTAGTAGCTCAACTGGAAGTAATTCATTTCTACAGCTGTTATGCTCCACTAAGCCTCACATTCGACGAGTTCACGGACTTTCTATACAGACTGGCCGAGTACGCGAAGCAGCACTTCCCAGTGGCAATCGCCGAGAATTTCCACTGCTGAGCAGTCGACTGGAGCAGCAGGGGGACTAATACACGAGGGAAAGCGCTACTGGAATCTATGTCCACATTGGATGTGGTCTTACTTAATTACGCGAAGCAGCACTTCCGAGTGGCAATCGCCGGGAATTTCCACTGCTGGGCCGTCGACTGGAGCAGCAGGGAGACTAATACACGAGAGAAAGCGCTACTGGAATCTATGTCCACACTGGATGTGGTCTTACTTAAAAGTGGTGACAAACGAACGTTTAGTAAAGGAGAAGCAAGTTCCATCGTGGACCTCACTTGGATAAGTAGCAATCTCGTAAGGGGGAACTACTCCTGGTAGGTACTGGACATCTATATGGCCAGTGACGACTATGCGATACTATGGGAGGTATCAACCCATCAGAACATCAGAAGAACGCATAAGGAAACCAACTCGATTGGCTGGACAGTGGGCGCTTTTGATCCTGACGTTTTCATGGTAGCATTCAACGACCATCCAATCAGCGGTGTAACTGCTGAGAACAAGGCTGAAGAGATGATGAGGAGTCACGCACGCATGCGATGCTGGTATGCCCCGGAAACGCAGCCCAAAGCAACTCGCACCGGTTCACTAGTGGAATGATGATATCGCTGCGCTCCGCAAGGAGTGTTTGATCAAAAGGAGAGCGTCCCAGCGGGGCCGCAAAAGCAAGAAGTTGAGGAATTGGCGGAACAGTACAAGAAGGCAGGCCTGAAACTGAACAAGGCCATCAAGGCTACCAAGAGGCAATGCTGGAGTGAGCTACTCGACGAAGTCGATAGCAACACGTGGGGCCGGCCGTATAAGGTGGTCAGTACCCGAATGAACGGCCAATCAATGCCATCACCAACATGCCCGGAGCTCTTGGAGAAGATGATCACAGTGCTATTTCTCCAGGGAAAGGGATTCCAGTACCCCGCGAAGCACTGCGATGTCAAAGAAATTCCACCAATTACGGAAAAACAGCTGATGGAAGCTTGTAACAGAATGAGTCATAACAAAGGACCTGGTCTTGACGGAATCCCAAACATCGCGCTGAAGGCAGCAATTAAAGTAGCACCGGCGATATTCCTAGAAGTATACGATGCGTGACTTGCAGAGGATACTTTCCCTCGGAAATGTAAGTAACAGAGGCTAGTATTTCTTCCTAAAGGGAAGAAACCTACGGACAAACCATCATCATATCGTTCGCCCTGCTTGTTGGATACAGCCGGTAAAAACCTCGAACGGATCATTTACCAAAGGATCGAAGCAGCAGTCCGCCCATTGCTTGCCAACAACCAATATGGCTTCCGAACAGGGCGCCCTACTCTGGATGCAATTGACCTTGTCGTTGATACCGCCAGGGAGGCAATTGCAGGGACAAGATCGAAGGAGGTACGAAGAAGTATTGCCTGGTGACAACACTTGACATCAAGAACGCCTTTTACTATGCCAACTGGAACTGCATCATGGCAGCCCTAGTTGAGATGAACTTACTAGCATACTTACGAAGAATAGTATCAAACTACTTCAGGATAGGATCCTCAAGTACGATACAGAGACTGTTCCAAAAGAGTACAGGGTAACAGGGGGAGTACAGGGCTCAGTACTGGGCCCTCTTTTGTGGTACATTATGTACGATGGGCTGCTGAAGCTCGTATTGCCAAGGGAAGCCAAGCTCGTGGCATATGCGAATGACGTAGCCGTAATTATCGTAGCAAAACATCTTGAAGAGATACAGGTTGCTTTTAACACCACCTTCGAGAACATCAACCGGTGGATGGACACAGTGGGGTTGAAGTTGGCAGAGCACAAGACTGAGGCAGTACTCATTACTCGTAGGAAGCACGTGGAGACCATCACTCTGCAAGTGGGGGCCCATGGAATCACATCTCAGCCATATCTTCGTTACCTGGGAGTGATGATTGATGCACGACTTAACTTCAAAGAGCAGGCAAAGCATGTTGGTGCGAAAACGTCAGTAGTCGAAACGACCCTAGCATTGGTTGATGCTCAACATAGGGGGTCCGAAGCAAAAGATAAGAGCGTTATTGTCATCAGTGATCACGTCTGTGCTAACATACGATATTCTTGTCTGGGCGATGTCCACAATATCCAGCAATCGCCGAGGAAAATCGCACCAGTATATCGACTGAGTGTCTTGAGAGTCGCCAGCGCCTACCGCACTGTGTCTGAAGATGCAGTCTGCGTGATTGCCGCGGTGCTGCCCATAGGAATACTGGCTGAAGAAAGAACAAACCTTTACTCGCGAAAAGGAGAAACCACATTGAGCCTGGAAGGATTCAGAAAGGAGGAGCGACGAAACAGCATATGTCAATGGAAGCTGCTGTGGGATTCCTCTACAAAAGGAAGATGGACCCACCGTCTTATACCACAGGTGGATGCTTGGCTGAACCGTGAGTATGGTGAGGTTAACTATTACTAGACGCAGATGTTGTCTGGACACGGGTGTTTCCGAGAATATCTTCATAAGTTTAAACATGGGATTTTTTCAGTGTCCATGCTGCACCGGAGTAAGTGAGAATGCTGAGTACATGTTCTTCACGTGTCCTCGTTTCAACGCATCACGCAGTGCTTGGGAGACTGCCGTCCACCAGAAGATCCAGCCAGAGATCTTAATGGAAGGTATGCCAGCATCTAGAGGAGCCTGGGACGCAACGAGCAAGTTCGCGGCAGAAGTCATGAAGGAGCTCAGAATTGAGGAACGTAAGCGCAAAGCTGCAGAATAGAAGAACTATTGGAACCTCCTAGTCACGCACAACATCCAAAGTTCGCTAGGAGGACGTACAGTAGAGGCATTATGAGGAAGAGCAAAAGCGGAGACCTCTCTCGTGAAGTAATACTGAAACGTGGTACCGCGAGGGGAATAGGTATCGAGGATTAGAGGAACCTCCAGGGTTTACTGTGGTAAAAATCACAGATCTGATGGTTTTTCGGAACCTCCAGAATCTTTTGAAGATTTGCCCTTAACCTCTAATGTAAAAACACACACCCACACACTCGCACGCACACGCACCCACACACACGCACATGCCCACACGCACACACATACACGCACACACACACACACACACACACAGACAACTTGGTGAAAAACATCAGGGGGTGTTCTCCTGGTCATGAAACGTCGACATTGCATGAAATTACGATTTTTTTTCGGGGTGAAAACAATATCTCTATCCGGAAGCTAAAAATACCCCTTTATATCCGATGAAATTGTGTGTCCATACATTAGAGGATGAATTAATGGTTCAAATCAAGTTTTGTTTCGTACAAAATCCCGAATATTTTCGACACCCAAAGCCCAAACAATGATCATCTGATTAGTTAGATTAGAGGTCGGCGGTATGTGCAGAAGATTTGAGCTCACCTGGCTTTATTTATTGGCTAAAGTAAACGCCAGAACTGGATAAATTGTTAGTGAATAATGCAAAACACATGATTTAAACGAGAAAAGAATGATTTATTGATGATTTCGTCGTAAAATCGCCGCAAAATTTTATGGCATATCATTACTTGAAAATGATGCAATGAGATTTCAAGTCTACTGCGCATACCACCGGCAGCGATGACATGCGCGCGCCGATCGTCATGGGCCCGAACTAATCAGCTGATCATTGTTTGGGGTTTGGGAGTAGAAAATATCAGGCATTTTTTACCAAATAAACTGTTGATTTAAACCATCAATTATTGCTCGCAATGTATGGACAATTTCGTTGGCTACAAAATGATATTAATCCATTCAAATCGGTTGAGTTTTATGAAAATTAGACAAGCTCTTGACTTTCGCATAAAATTATCTGCAGTTTTTAATTAATTTTAATAATAAGGACATCGAATTCGGGATAAACATTTTGATATGTTGTTCACGAACTTTTTCTGGGTCAATGGGTATTTTTTTTTATACAGGAGCATTTTATTTATGGATTGACACGTACATACAAGCTGCATTGATTCGACCAAGATTTCTATTGATTAAGAAAAGAAGCCTCGGTGGAAATGTGCATCGGTTTCATTCTACAATGAACAACTCAAAAATCTTTAACCCAATATCGAAATGAATTGACTTTCATAAGAGGTAACAAAGAGTCGATAAACGTCTAGAAAGACCCCAACACAGAAAATTGACATTATTTTATTTTAAAATAGTGTGAAAATCAAAGTCTTCCAATTTCCATGTTTACATCTAAGTCGCAAAATGATGATTAATATATATACTCATCAGCCATTTTTTTAGATGGGAATTGAACGCTGGGTATGCAGAGGATTACTTTACGATGTACACCTCAAGTGTTCACAGCCTTGAAACACATCCGTTGATATTCCAGAATACTTGGGATTCTAGGGTCAGGTTGATAGCTTTACGGTGAACATGATCTTATACGCTATTTTTATGGTGTGCGCGGACTTATTGAACGTTCTTCAGTTTTTACGTGACAGTAGCGTCATCTAAAGGACGATCTTCCCAAATATGGAGTAAGGGACGAACACTACGATGGGTATTTAGTGGGGTTTTATTCAGACGTAATGTCTGTCTGATCAGCAGATTTGATACTTTCCTTGAACCTGTTGAAAAACATCAGCCCCCGACATATATATGCACCGCAACAATCTTTTAAAGTTAATTTTAAGGTTTTTAAACAACCCTAAATGGGGAGAAGTGCTGCCCTGCAATATTTAATTGTATCGTGAGAGAATTTCTTACATTTGATTTATACGGAGAATTTGGCCCCTAGAGGTGATGAGATACACTGAATGCACAACTCCACAGACTTTCAGCGAAATCGCCGAAAGGGGGGGGGGGGGTTCTAGAGATTTATCCTTTTCATCCTGAAAGTGGCGTATTAGTAATTAGAGTTTTCCATTGCTTCAATAATTCTAGATGCATTCCAACCCAAAACGCCATTAATAATTTTTTTGAGATAAACAATCACCAGAAACAAAACGCGTCTCACGTCCATAAATGTGGGTTATGGGGTGTACATAAGGTGTAACCTTGTGGAACAAGCAATAAAATTCTGTCAAATTCTCTTCAGAATTATTTTTTCTAATAATAGTTTCTCGTTTCATTAAGGCGGCTTGTATATTGGATATCGAGATATTTCCAATTGAAATATGACTGCCTTTCTAGAATTTAATTTTGAGAAATTTACTTTTTTGTATATTATTCAAGATCATTGAGTCAAGCGTTGAAAGACCAGAAAAATGCCAAAAGTGGGGGTCCTTCTCGAGCATTCAACATCAGGTATGACAAAGCAAAGTAATATCATACACTGCTATACAAAGCGTCCTAACCTAGGGGGGTAAACTAAAGTACCCGCCTGCGGCTCCGCTGATAATTCTGCCCGTAGGTAAGGGTCTTTTGTTTTACCTACCGTGGTTACCACCCGATTTTATATATTTATAATATCACTTTGCTTCCGCCGCGAAGGAAACTATTTTGCGTCATTCCTACGCAGAAAAGTTCGTTTTTCTCGTCGAATGACGTGAGACAATTGGATTATGTGGAGTCCAGAGAAGAAAATGACAGCTTCGCTCCCGGAAAGCACTTCATTCTTGTGAGAAAACTTCTATTAAGCTTCTATTAAGATGGCGTCACTATTTTGTCAATTCCCTTGAAAAATTCAATATATTTTTTGTACGTCTCATCGATAAAAATTTTCAATTGAAAATACCTCCCATGAAAAATCAATAAATTCTCCGTTTTTTTCATGCATCATTATTTTGTGAGACTGGAGATGCGTAATCAGTATTGCCTCTGAAATTGATTCAACTCTCATTGAAGTCTTCTGTCTGGATTTTGATGAATTTATTGCTTTCTTGCCTGCAGCTTTACAAATATAAAGTCAATAGAATACAAATGAATTGCGGAGCAAAGAGGGACGACAGAGAAGCTGTCGGGGCCAAAGGAGCTATTGAAGAGATGACTCGTATTATGACTAGGAAATATGTTCTGGGAACTTGAGATTTCCGTCATTTGTCAAACACCTCAGTTCGAGATAACTCACAGAGCGTCAAATGCACAAGTTCCATCGAGGCTTCAAAAAAAATTTTACGAACTTCTGAAGTAATTCTTTCGACACTCAAGCATAGCATCAAGATTGGATATATCTCAATGAAAATCCTGAGACTCTGTTCAACAAAATTGATGTTGGTATTATCTAACTTATTACTCATATATGGAATGATGAACTTCTGAAAATTATTTATAAGGACGACAAAGCTCCAAAAAGTAGCTAGGAGAACTACGGGGGAAAGGAACAGCTCAATGGAGATAAGCGTTCTAACAAAGATTCTCCTGACTTCAAGAGCTTTATCTATGCTCCGGAGAACACATGAATCATTTGATGAATATGTGACCAAAGCCTCTCCAAGAATGAACAGATTGTTATTCAAGTAGTTCATTTCAGTCTGCAGATAACTTAATATTGCTTCATATTGGATCAGCAAGAAACTACAAATAACGTCGCTCAGAATGTAAATAATAAATCGTGTTATCGATCCTTCTAGAAACGCAGCAATCATGAAACTTCCTTCAAACACCACTGCAAATAAGATTTTCAATAGAATTCCAGTTTTTGGATATTGATCAGACACTGAGTTGCGAAAGCTCGGATAAGAATTAGATATTTCAATAATTAACATTTGTAATTGCAATTTTTTCAGGGCTGTTTCATTCCACAAGCCAACAATTTTGAATAAATTTAGCCGGTTCCAATAGAAGATGATGACTATTATTGCTGCGAAAGTATTGCACATTACGATGATACATATGTTAATGAGGTTCACATTTCTCCATTCGCTCGGACGAGAATTGGTACTCAAGTCCCACAAGTAAAGTCCATTAGCGGATATCAGCAAAGTTGCTAACAGAATGTGATATGTCGATCTTTTGCAAGAAAAAGATAATTCGACGATAGAAGCACTTGGCGAAGTATTTGAAGTGGTGAATACGCAAGGAGCGAGGCCGCATAGTGTACAAATAATTTTACAGATGTTCAAACTCATTTGGTTTATATTCCACGTTGATTTGAAGTTGATTAGCTGAGAGATAGACATGTTCAGACGATATTTGTATTCCTTCTACAATTCACTTCAAAAGTACTGAAAGAAATAATTACTAACAACAGAGGACTTACGAAACAGACTGATAACAAATTTTGTGGAACAAAAAGGGTGGGCGGCAACTAAATTCGCCATACATTTCACTTTTTTTTTATCGTCTATAAGTATAGACTTTGCGGAATTTCCGGGGAAACCGGAAAATTGATGTGAACTTAACACAATAGAGGCGATCAGGAAATTCTTAGAATTTTTCTCCATTGAATTATTTGAGGCAAATTATTGTCAATTTAAAGTGAAAAGCACGAAATGTTTTTCGCTATAATGTACTGCATGTTACGGAATTTTTACAGGAAAACAGGTCAATTTGTAGTGACAAATCTTATTCTATTGCTTTTTTCGATAGAAGTTTGTGCTTTTAAACATTTTTCACAAGCCGAAATTAAGGTAACGATACAATAGAATTTTTTACAAAATTCGTGAGATTTTTCTAAGAACATGTTTCCTACGGCAGGGAGCTTACTTTTTACCAGACGATCCATTGCTGCTGCTAACTTATTTTCTACTACCGACTTATATTCTATTGCTATACTAACCGATCAATATCAAATATACATCCACTCCTTCCCAAAATTGTTATCAAATTCTCGTCACGAAGACATTGCATTCATAACAACTGGTTCAAGAAAATAAGCAGAGTAACACTATGTAAAGCCTGTTTTTTCATCGATCCTCTCATAGAATCGATTCGATACAAACGTACTTCTCCGCCCATAAAATTGAAGCCACTTAACTTCGATGATGGACAACCGTTTTCTGCGAACCTAAATTGTTGTGAACTGACAGCTTGCGGTAATGTGAGTTCTAACCTAAATATCTTCTCTAATATTGCTTCTTCCGATGTCTGAATTCATTATGAGTTGTCTAAGAGTTCTTCTTCGATTTGGTTTTAAGAAGAGAGTGGATATCAGAGTTGATTCTGAAAAGAAAGTTGAAGACTAAGCATCGAATCACCCTTCAACTTGTCATAATGTTATTCTTCTCAATCAGCATTTTCTGCTTCCAAAGCACAGGACTTTGGTTTCCTGAGGAGATCACCTCAAACTGGAGAACCTATTTGTACAGGATATACAATACATTTACAGTGACAGCGATGTTCACATTCGCACTCAGTTTTTTGCATTACTTACTTGCTTTCATGATACGAAAGAATTTACTAATGCTTCTTTTATGTTGCTGACGGATATTGCATTAACCGGGAAAATGTTGAACATGACTCTCCAACCGAAAGAAATCAGCAAAATGGTCAAATTCTTCGAACTTGATCCATTCAAGCCTCAGAATGGTAACGAATGGATGATTAAATCGAGATTCCATCGTTCTGTCATGTAAGTTTAGGCGTTGTATGTAAGAACAGAAAACTAGAAAAAATATGAATTTTTCTTAGACTAGAATCTTTTCAATGTCAGTCTAAGAGTGGCGTAAGGTCTAACCAGGGTCGGCCCAACGTTGGTCAAGAAGGGCAAGAAACGTTGCTATAAATCAAAATATCTCAGATCATTACTTTCCTGCCCACCGACATTTTGTATAACAAGTAGAATCTAGTTAACCGAAGTATCAATTCGTTAACCTTTTGGTCCTGACATATGGTTCCTTTCAAATTTCATTTTTACTATTGTATGGAGAATTATTTCAATGGAGAATTGAGTTATTGGCCTATTTCACGAGCTGATTTAGCCATTATGAATAACTGGCAAGACTCTGCCCGTGATTTTGCTTCCGAATGAAAGCTTTGTAATCGTTAAAACCAAAGTTTCCAGTTTTTCGTATTCCGATGGCTAATCTGGAGCTGCAGAATCTGCATATGATGTTTTCATAAATGTCAGTATATATTGCGTGTTATTCGGTGGTTCGACCGTTCGACGGTGAACTTGAGCCGTCCAGACGAGAAGTATTCTATCGGGGCGAGAGTCAAAGCTTATTTTATAAATGTT
>JAPYZN010003044.1:0-14898 GCA_030522865.1 Psyttalia lounsburyi | reverse complement strand
GAAAAAAATCGCGTTACGAATTGTGTTGAGAATTAGTCGGGAAGATAGTAGTTCAACGCAACAACAATGGGAGCGAGCGTAGCGAGCGACCAACAACCCGACCAATTTTTTAAATAATTTTATTCAAATTATTAATAAATTATAATTATTGCACATGAAAATTGTATTTTTCGAGCAAAGCTGGAGCATTTATTTATCTGAAATCTTTTGTAAAATTGTTATTGTTAATAAGTATCTTTATTCATTCATAATAATCCAAGGAATGTCCTCCGAGTTCTCCCAAAATCCTCCGGCCCCGAATAATTTCGGTGAATTAGCAAACCCAGGCGACAAGCATTATCTCAGAGATTAAAAACGAATTGTTCAATTTATCATCGACCATATGGTGTCCACGGGTTTAACGATAAATCCCACAGAGGACTTAGGGGACGAGTTTCAATTAGCCAGCGGGCAACATCACTCCAGCCGTTACATAAAGCGCAGGTTTCACTTGCAATTCGAACTGCTCGAAACGACGAGCCTCGTAAAAACCCCCAAGTTCTCGCGATGTATTACAAATGTCCCCCGCGGGAGATGCACATAAAAATTTAATACTCCGGTGTATGTGCAAATATACCGGGAGACATGATTTATGTTCGTCAAATGAATGGATATCCACAAAATTTTTATTCCAGCTCAAGCTCGTTTTCCATTCGCTCTTTTATTTCATTTAAATGAGTGAATATATGGGTATATGGGGACACTCAAACTTTTTATGAATTTATATTTTTTTTTCATTTAACAAATAAAACAGAAAAATCGATTTTTTTTTATTAGTATTTTTTTTTTCGAGATCGGAATTTTTTCATCAATTTTTTTAGCGCTGGAATAATTCTGTTGGTTAGGGTTTTATTTATATTATTAACTCTTTCGAGTGACCACATTATATGATCTGAAGTTCATAAATCTCGATATGATCCGAGTGCTTTCAAACCGCAAAATGAATCACTCCCCCCCGGAGAACCGAAATAAATGTTATTATAAAATCGATCGGCGAAAGGGTCGAGTACACGAGTTAGAGGCAATTTCCTCCATCCAGCTATCATTTCCTCGTGAATAAATGCAAGCGTTCACATTATGACTGCGTCAATCAATGCAAACCCTAAAATCCCCCCATTTTTTTAATTAAAACCTAATTTAATTACCTAATTAATTTCCTGAGCAATTTTTCGAATGTCGCTCTTCATTTCTCTTCATTTCTCGATACAAAAAAAAATTTATTGTCGATGTAATTATTGTTAATTGACTCATAGTTTTGATTACACTATCGACAACATCGGAATTAATATGGAGATCATGGAGACGTCCCCTCGTATCGGCACTCATCAGCAGATGCTGAAGAAAATAAACGAGACAGACACCTCCCGAGTGAAATACTACCCCCGCTCCCCGCCCCCCCCCCCCCCCCCCCCCTCGCCCCCTCCCACGCCATCGCCACTCACGTTTCAAGATAATTCGCCGCTGATGGCACTCGAGATTACCGGGATCATTGGAGCAAACGGGATTCCGGGGTTCTTACCTCTCGTTCACAAGTTTTTTCGTATTTTAATCCCCTTATTTTTCTCTCATCGACAGCCCCCGGAGATCAATCTTTCTCACCTGAATTTCGATTTCTTCAAAATATTTTTTAAAAAATCGCCCGGAGCTGCTGGTCGCTCGCTCCCATTGTCGACGTTACCAAAGACAAAAAAAAATGAAGAAATTGGTTTATTACTGCGCATTAATTTTCAGTGGGGGCAATAATAATGAAACGGTAGTGAACTAATCTTCACATTTCGCTCGTGACCTCTGGGATTACCTCAATCCACACGTCAAGATAATTTCCCACCCTCGCCAGGAGATTTCTATCTTCGGATGTTCTCCCACCGACGTTAATCATTGAGACGCTCACGTCTGAGTCTCCGATTCTGTTAAATTTATTATTATTTCTATTTTGATTGTTGCAATTTTGCCTAAACCTTTTGCACCTGAAAATTATACATCTCCAGAATTAATGGAATAATTACTCTGAGAGAATGATCTCAATTTTTTCGCACTCACGGATTTTGTTTTTGAATGAAATGCTTTATCGCGCTTTAATAATTGTTGAATGTGAAATATCAGGAGAAATTTCTCCCCGAGAATTTCGACAATCTGACATTGAAAGAAGGGATGATAAGAGATGTAGGCAAACCCGAGGCTGTTTGGACGAATTTCCACGATGATTTTTCTCGCCTGAATTCAATTTTAAGGGATGAAAGAGCACAGCGTGACATGAAAGGATGCACTCACGGAAGAATCCGAGTATTTTTATCAAGTTTCTGAGGGGGAGGGGGAGGGGGGAGGAACGAGAGAGGGAAGACGTTCAACGAATCGTGAAATTGGTGTCGTGAGTTATTTTTATTCTCACACTATGAATTCCCATTGAATGGCGGAGTGAATTTTCAGATTATTTTCTTGTGATTTTCCTTCGGAAAAGATTGCGCCGAGTCTGGACATTTAACGCTTCCCGAGAAATCTGAAGCTCGGCAATATCGGCGAGTTTTCACTTGAATTTATTCGGTTGAGATATAATAGTATATTTCGTAACAAGCGAAAAAAAATGGTTTTTGGCGAGTGGAGATCACTCCGCTTCGTGTCGAGTGACTGAAAAGTACTTTTACGACACATTGAGACGAAAAATGAGCTTCATAACTCGTGAAAAAAGGGGCTTTTGACTCCTGGAATTATATCACTTGCCTTCGGCTCGTGATATAAACCCCCCACTCGCCAAAAACCATTTTTTTTCACTTGTTATAAAATATACTATTTTCGACACATTGAGACGAAAAATACTGTTCGTAACTCGTGAAAAAGTGGTTCTTGACTCGTGGGATTATAAACCTCCCACTCGCTAAAAAACATTTTTTTTCACTTGTTACGAAATATACTATTCAGTCACTCGACGCAAAGCGGAGAGTGACTGAAAAGTTACTTTTCCGATACAGCGTGGTGAAATAGTGTATTTCGTAACAAGTGAAAAAAAAATGGTTTTTGACGAGTGATATAACCCCACGAGTCAAAAACCACTTTTTTCACGTGTTACGAACATAATTTTTCATCTCAATGTGTCTAAAAAGTTACTTTTCCGACACAGCGTGATGAAATAGTATATTTTTCGCCTAGGCAGGAAAAATAGATTTTTCTGATTCTCCTCCCGAGGGTTGAATGCAATTTTTCTACAAAACCGAGTGAAGCGACGTTAGAATGCTTACTTTCCAGCCACCTAGACAAAAATATCCTATTCTTTCTCATAATATTCGTCTGAAAATGAAATTTTTGGAGTGAAGAATCTCGTTCATTTTCCACTTCGAAATGGTTCCATTTTTTCATTAATTTTCATTCCGAGAAATTGACTGGATTGATTTTTCCGGCGTCTCGAATCCCATTATCTAAATTACAATTTATCTTACATTTATTATTTTAAAAACAATAAATTAAAGCAATAAAGTTTGCAGTTATAGTTCTGTGATGTAACGTACTATGAGTCATTGACACGGGATGAATAAACTCGATACATAATAGTTCAGTGAAAGCAAAAATCACGAAAATTGGACAATTACAAATGTTTTTTAAGCGATGAAACGCAATAAATTGGCTCATGGCATTTTTATGATCAGAAAATAATCTACAATTTTTCAAAAATTATTGTCAGTCGGTACATTTGACTTGTCAAGACTAATCCCAGTTTTTTGTCCTCTCATTCCCGATTTTTCGAGACGAGAGCGAGAAGTTTCCGAGACATCTCCAGTAACAGTTAAATTTCCCACACGTTGAGACTAATTTTCATTATTAAATAATATTTATTGTTGGATTATTAGATAATATTTTGTCGCTGAGTACATGTCGACATTACAATTTTGATATTATTTTATGGGCTTCAGTTGTTGAAATCACTTATTCTCACTGGGATTTTATAATTAAAGTGATTTTTACAAATATTTAACAGACTCTCGGACTATCAAAATGCAGTCAAACTGATACGAAGACAACTCTCATTTGCACCAGACGCCTCGTTATCTCGCTGACGATTTTTAGTGGGGAATAAAAACGGTTTCTAAGATAATAATCACTTGAAAAACTGGTTTTGGGGCATAAAGCATATTTGGAATATCACGAGTAACGTTTCATTTTGGGTAATTTTCGAGATATGCGGTAGCACGCCGGTCACGAAATTTTTTTCACTGCGTCCCTATTTACATACAAAGTACAATTATTGGATAAAATAAAAATTACATTAACTGTATGAAAAAATTTGCATTGATGGGCCCACTAGTTTATTTCAATCAATCCGCAGTGAGAAAAAAAATTGCGATTCTCTCCAAAGGGGCTGTGTATAAATTCATGATTTTTTAACTTCAACTAAGCCGCGACCAAGTCCGACTAAACTCTGACTAAACTCTGCCTAAGGTCGACCTAAGCCTTGACTAAAATCCGGTTAAACCTCAGTGAAATTCCAAATCAATCCAAAAATCAATGGACAATTCATCAAAAATATCTAAACTCTCACTAAACTCTGCCTAAGCTCGAACTAAGCCTTGACTAAACTCCGATTAAACCCCAACTAAATTAAAAATGAACGAAAAACTGATCAAAACCACTTTTACTTCATAAACAAACCCCATCCCGTATTATCTTCCTAATTTTCTATAAAAAAAAAATTGATACGTACCCCCAGAAAACGCGACTATCTCCTGGTCTTTCGCTAAATCAGTTTAGCCGTCAGCTTCGCGACAAAAAAAATAATAAAATAATGGCAATCTCCGTCGATGACGTCGGCCCTTTCGTTTTTCGTGTTGTTTTTTCTTTTCTGTTCAACGTGGGCTAACTTGCGTACTTGAAACTATTCGCCCGAGGGTATATTGATAGGGACATAATGATAAGATGACGTTGGCGTAAGTCAGGGTGTTTATACACACGATTGACCGTACGATGAACGGTACAAAGAGGACGTAGCGCTGCTCACTGGCTTGGCAGACATTCCTGACGGTCTGAATCAGTGCCTGTGTGTACTGTCCAGTCATGACGATGGTCACGCATCGTACCGGTCAAGGCCCCTTTCCCCTCCCACCCCTCATCATCCTCATCCTACGGGTTTCCTCTCTCATTTGTGTTAGTTTTGCGCGCGACAACTATTACTTACACTTGTCGCCTCCGCTGTCTGGTGTTTCCCCCCCCCCCCCCTCTCTCTTTTGTGTGTCAGGAAGACACCTTGTGTTTACCATGTAATTGACATCCCAATGACGAATCCTTTGTGTTTATTACGTATGTGCTAATGTCTTGTAATTATGGTAATACCATACGTCAAATGTACACAGACAAATGAATTATTTTGTTTTACATCAATAGACAATGTTTCTGTAGGTTTTAATTGGATGGATTATTAATTACCAATTGTTATGGTAGATTTATTGGTTTTTATTGTACCTCATTATATAATTTCACGTGATAAATTATTATTTTGTTTTTAACAGCATCATTAATTACGCGTAATAAACACCTGGAGAGGTAGGGAAAAGGGGGTTTATAGTCAGGCACTCGGATCAGATGGAGAATTAAAGTTTCGATGTTTGGAATGTTTTTTTTTTTGTTTTTGACATTTTCTTATTTTGTCGTGGGTTTTAGAAAAATATCGGGAGATTTCGTCACGAAATTTACTCAAATATTTGACAATTAATTAACAAAATGTCAAGGACTTGACGCACTTTATTTTTGAGATTTGTATTGTCAAAAATGAAAGGATTGAAAATTTCGGAAATTTTGTTTTTTTGGCCTACTTTCGTCAATACCAGCTCATTCAAATTTTTATTCATTCTAATAGAGAGAATGTATTAAATAGGCAAATAGAAAAAAATTGTATTGGCAATTGAGTAGTAGCAATTGTCAAGGAAAACAAAAAATTAAATTCCCTCGATAATATTCAGCCAATCATTGAATTCAATCAAACAATTTCATTTCGATAACCTCTAGGACGTCTCCCAACGCATTTCCCGTTGGGTATATTCTGTACAACAGATGAACAATTGTCGGTGGAAAAATAATACAAGTCGCGATTGATTCTCGCCGTATTCAAATAATTGCAAAATTACACCAACCAACAGAACGACAAAGTATTCAATCGTTTTTCTCGATTAAAGTAATCGTCCGAGTACAGCAAAAAAAAAATAAAAATCCCTCAGGTAATGACTTTCAGGCTTGATAAATTAATATTAGGTATTCATTGCGCAAGGTATTGATGAATTTAAGCCCCCACGGGTTGAAAGAAAAAAAAATAAATCTTCCAAGTGTCGAGCGGTCGTTCTGAGTGCATTAAAAAAAAAGTATGAAAATAAAATTTCCCATGAAATAGAATTTGATTTATCGGATAGAGACCCCACATTTTTCCATTTATCGCTTGTTAATGGTTACAATAAATTCTCCCTCCCCCTCCCTCCCCTCCTCCCCCCCCCCCATTGGCATAACCCCACAATCTTCAAAAAGGTCACAGTACTCAAGGACTCGCGTCTCATTTCTGAAACAAAACCCCAGGTGATATTTTAAATACTGGAAAATGTATTCGTACGATAGTAATCGGCTCGTAAAAGAACCGATCCATCCCACTCTTGGATATATCTCGTGAATTGGTGGCATCGTTAAGGTCATCAAACTCTCTCGATTGAAGCCAGGAGAACGAGGATTGTGTATACCGCTCAACTACTCGCTTTATACCAAATGAAAAGAGCCCCCCCCCCCCCCCCCCCCCCCTCTCTCTCTCTCTCTCTCTCCTCTCTCCCTCCCCTCCTCCTCATCTGATACCTCTTCGTTGGTTATCCGTAGCGGTGAAAGGGTAGGCCAAACCGGAGGGGGGCAAAAAAATTGTCTTCTCACTTGCTCAGACACTGGCTCACTCAATGTCGAGTGGTAATACCAAGAGGGGAGCATTGATAAGAAGGCGGTAATGACGTTTACGAGTACTGAACACCTGGCGGATATGATGGACAAGATAAAACGATTGGAGTTTAGGCAGGGAAATATTGAGCTCGTTGATTGTTGGGAATTTGGTGGGGACAATTGGGGAAATTTTTGCGAGGGTTTTTGGGAGTTTGGGGGGTGTTGAGGGGTTTTGGGAATTTGGTGGGGACAATTGGGGGAAATTTTTGCGAGGGACTAATTGATACTCAAGATTATCGCCGAGAATAGGAATGTGATTTTTTTTTTTTTTTTTAGTTCGTTTATTAATTTGAGCGCACTTTATACGCCCGACGTAGGCCGACAAAAATGAGGGATTTCCATTTGCGAAAATGTCGGGGTGGAAGTCGGTCAGGAAAAATATTGGAAATGATTATTTTCTCGCTCTTTACCTCTACTTATGAACTTTTTGACAGTCAGAGAATTTTTGTTTTAAAAATTTCTTACAACTCTTGCGGGGCTTACTTACAACTCAAGCCTTACTCTAATTTTTACTCTCAAATTTTGTTTCATTCGAATTCTAAGCTTCTCATAGGAAATTAAATTATCCGGAAACACTCGGGAATTCTTGAGCTACATGTCATGAGATGGTGAGACTAAATCGGCGAGAACATAGTTCAATAATTGAATTCGACTCGTTTATTTAATAATTTAATTCAACTCGTTTATTTAATAATTTCACTGTGAAAATAATAATCGAATGTACACGAATTATTTATAGATTTGCCTGGTCACGCATAAACGACATTTCCACTTAAAAAACATTAAAAAAGCAATTTAACCGCCGTGGTTTATTTCCCAGAAATTTTATAATGCTCATTGTTTTTACGTAGTGACTAATTCATTACTTAAAAATCAATAATTCCATACCGTGCTGGTTCTTTCCATTAACAACTCACAATTGATTTTTAATTCCCATCCATTGACCTTTCTATTTAATTCCGATAAACTATGTTGATAATTATAATTATGTTTGGATTAGTTTATAACTGCATTGCATAACTGCAGTGAAGACCGGTGAAATTTATCTCATCCCCGGCGATTTATTCTGAACTTTTCATACAATATACGTCATAATTACATATTTCAGTTGGTGGAGTTACGCTCATTATCAGTAGTAATAGCATGGACAGCATTCCATCTAATTTTCTCATTTTAGATTTTATCTGTGGGAGTGTATTTAAAGTTTTTTCATTTTTCTCGAGGAAGGGCTGACTCCAATCGCCCGCGGAAAACTTTTTATTACACACGTCACTCGTTGTTTCAATATTTTATTATACTATAAATAATGGAACCCTCCCCCTCCCCGGCGTAGATGAGAGATTGACAGGTTGAAAGGACGGGAAGTCGTAAATTACATGTTCGACTAAATCTGTGGGAGGGGGGGGGGGGGGATTTATATCTAATATTTAATCGGGGTGAATTGATTTTTAAAGAGACGATTTTACGATTCAATACCGCATGTAATTATCCGGATAATTTCATCGGAGATAATCAGAGCTCGTAAAATTCAATGGGATGGAGTACATTTAATTTTGAAAGAAAGTTCTGATCGAAGTGTAATGATATAAAATTAAGAATGATTTTTAGCCGATAATGTATAATGCCCAGACGAAATGGGCCAGGGCGTGTCATTTCCTCTGGCGGATTATTGGGGAGGGAAATGAATACCTCTTAATCACAGGGTGGGAGCACTGCTATAAACAAAAATGAGAGTTTTATCTGCCGCTTGACCCCTTTATAAATTTAGGAGTTGATGTTGGGATTTTTTTTTTTTATTAAAATTTTCTCGTTAAGACTTTGTCATTTTTTTTTCTCGCCCTTGGCTGGAGATCTGCGCGACTGAGGTTAATTATTTTAAGTTTCACTCAGAGGGCTCATAGTATTTTAAATGAATGTGAGTTGATAGAGAATTTTGGGGTTTATTTTGAGTAGGAGAAGAAATTCCAATTTTATTCAATTTTTTGAGGGCCGAAATGAAGTGAGGAGATGGGAAAATAAAAGGAGAGAATGTTTCGGATGAAGACCAGTTTCTCGGAGGATAATCAGCTCTTGGGGTGAATGGCCCGTGGTTCCTCTTGGCTTAAAATCCGGTGCAACTCCCGGGTCATCTTAAAAATCATCTCATATTCTACTTCGGCTCGGCACAAATGAACCCAAAGAAAAGCCGAAATACTCGGCATTTTCACGTCTCGTTGATCCTTTGATTTTTTTTTCTTTTTTAAACTATATTTTATCGGTCCGTGGGGACAAGTCGATCAAGATTTTCATAATCGTTACGCCATATCTGGGAGGCACGACGGTCGAAGGCAAACATGGAAAGCAGGTGCAACGACTCTTGCGAGCGATAAAAAAAATATTCATTTTCGAAATGAAATTGTGAGAACAGAAGTGGAATTAAATATTCCAGAATTAATATGTTTGGGGAATTTTTTGCCAATTTCCGGTCATCAGAGCGCAATCAACCGGCGCGGAGCATTCCGATATTTAACGGTTATTTAGTTATAAAACAATTGGAATAGTTGGGGGATGCACTCACTGAGATTTTTATTTACGTCACTTCACAGAATTGACGAGGGAAATAATTGCTAAAATGATATTACACTGGGAGAATATTTTTTAGTGCCATCGAACGGGGCTTTTTTTTTTTTAACTATTTAACGATTTGTTGATTATTAACGAATCGTGGTAACAGTTAAGCCTCGTTTGCCACTGAGAATCTCTTCATATTTTCTATTACTGATCGTGGGGATTTTGCAGGATCGAATCCTGCGCCCTAATTCTCCGGCGTCCGATAGCCAGATATTGAATCTCAATTTTTTTTCACGACTACAAATATTAATTTATACTTTTTACATTTCCATTCTCAATAATACGATTTCTATTTACACAATTTTCATTCATGAACTGTCAAAATATTTTTTATTTCAATTCCAAGTGCTCAAATCAAAAGTTCAAAACAAAATTTTTTAAAAAAGTCTAAAGCGAAGTTGCCTAATTTTTTAAAAACAAAAATAATTGGCTCCAAATCGCCCTCTCAAACTCCTGATTAAATAAAAAATAATTAAATCCTTGTTTATTAATTAACTCGACTAAAAATCCGTATCAAAATGAATTTTCATTTTCTCCAATTGTCTGCCTTGCAATTATTTTTTCATCGATTTTACTCGTAAGTTTTAAAATTCCGTTTAGTTACTAAATATTGCCTTCACCTTTTAACGAATCAAAAACAAAATCAATCACAAAAATTGAAGAGAAATTGATTTAAGCCCATGCGATGATCGATAATGTCATGGCGATTAGAAAGTTTCATTCCGATGAATGAAATCTGTAGACCGATCTCCTGCCAAGGAAAAGGACATTTCTCGCCCGAGGGGCATAGAGAGAGAGAGAGAGAGGGGGTAGGGGAGGGGGGGGGGGGAGGGGGGGGGGGGGGGGGGGGGGGGGGGGGGGGGGGGATTTGAGGGGTTCAACACGACAAAATGAGAGCCTGCAATTAAAATTGCTTCAAAAATACTTGGGCCCTGAAAAAACAAATGGAAGGCAATAAAATCTTGAAAATTCATGTGAGAGTAAATAAATCGATAAAATCATAAGTGATGTTACAAAATTGATGATTATGATTGATTGTAGAAAATTACAATGAATTAAAACTAAAAAGACAACGAGTTGTGAATAAATAATGGAAAATAAAAAGTGAAATAATAATTCTGGTTAAACTTCCGGTACTTGAGTCGACGGTAATTAAAAGACCAATGATTATCGGCTGTTGCTGTTGAGGTTGAACTATAATCGGTGCACTGACACTTCGTACGAGCGACACTAAACATACACACGAGAGTAGATAATTGCATCCCCTCCTCACCACCGCCCCCTCCCTCCCTTCGGTAACCTCGTGACGTGAATTATTCAACTACTGGCGTTTTATTTTTTCCATGTATTTTTTTTTTGCAATTTTTGTCGTCGTTCAATTGCAAGTTTCGGATTTTTTTTTTTTTTTTGCCTGAGGGCCATTAAACAAATCTTTAACTGGCGCCTGTATGTAAATTTTTGTCAATTTTTTTTAATTTACAATTTAAAGTTCAATTATTCCGAGATTTTCTGAAATGTTTGGAATTAAAAAAAAATTGCTTTTCAATCGTCAGTGGAAAAATAATTGTTCAAATTTTGGTATGTACCTCGTTGAGCGTAAAATAGTAAAACCAATTGAACTCTCTAGTTTGAAAAATTGTGCAATTTTTTTGCAACTTCAAAAGTCTTCCTACCACTCGTTAAATACAGAGTGAGCCAGTGGTTCTCTGGTTTCCGTAATTATAAATCCAAATCGCCTTTGGATGATTTACGATAGCCCCCAGCATCTCGGAAGTCATTTGCCGATATAATACACTTGCAAAAAAAGGAAAAAAAAAGAACATTTTCAGTAGCTCAGGTAAACTCATAGAATCTTTAATGACTCGGAAATAAAAAAAAAAAAACAAATATATATATATAACAGACTTGAGATAAAACTGAGATGGAAAAAGGAGTCAGGATTTTAATGGCTGGATATGCAGGGCGTGGCGAACCGGCGCTGGTTCTCTCCGCGGCAAGGCCGTTCGTGTTCCGGTTCTCTCACTTTTCACGATGTCAGATACATTGGCTGTACGTGCGTGACCCTTTCTACTATCATTGCAGCATGCTGGGGGGCCGGGGCGGCGGGGGGGGGGGGGTGGTGGGGTGGGGGGGGGGGGGGGGGGGGGGGGGGGGGGGGGGGGGGGGGGGGGGGGGGGGGGGTTAAAACGTTTCTTTCCATCGATTATTATCATTATCATTATTAATTGCAATGGAGTGAATGATTTATTCTGTAGATCCTTTCTAAAAATTTTGCAGCTGGAGTGATCGATTGCCGATTACAAAAAGGCAATCTATTTTTAGTGCAATTGTTCAATACAATGAGTTATCGAATTGAGCTCAGTGCAATGAATTGTCGTCTACTGGACAAATTTACAGTCTCAAATATCTTAAATTGAATTTTTTTTTTTTTTTTTTTTATGACGTCTTTTGAAAATTGATTTAATGATTTTTTTTTTTTTTTTGATGATTTTTCGGTGATTTTTTGTAAAAATTAGGCCATTTTGAAATTTGAAATTTCTGAACTGTAGAGTGAAATTATTTTAGCTCGTCGATTATTCAGTCTCAATAATTTTTAATAATTATTGAGAGTAATTCGATTTTTTCAAGTCATTCTTTTTAATTCTTCACTTGGCTCTCATAATTACGATATAATTCGTCGATTGATTATTTTTAAATTGCTGGCTTATCAAAAATGTAGCAAAATTATTATTATTATTATTATTATTATTTCATAACAATATTTGAACTCGACATTCAGCAAGTCTAAAAATCTATGAAACACCATCGACAATAATTTATACCACCTCCAATCTATTTTCATTTATTTAAATTTATTCTCATTTTGTGGAGATAATTTTGTCGGTTATCTATACTTTAAAACCCTGCAATATACGATTTTGTCGACAGGTTTATTCGAGTATTGCACAGATGTACATGAGTATATTGAAACTAAACAGCATGATAAATGTATCGAGCCGATATTCCGTGGTTAAACGAAATAGATTTGCCCATGGTATATGCTGTATGGACATGGAGAGTCTGTGGGCTGTTTCTTTGGCCACTTTATCCAACTCTTACGTTCAAGAGTCACCCTCGAGCGATCTGACCGGTTTTGAAATCGATGGAATAAAAATTCATCGAGTTACATTTTTCAACGGGGAGGGGGGGGGGGGGGGGGAGGGGAGGGCGGGCCGATAAGTGGAGCATTTTGATCCAATCTGCCAATTGGTTTAAACCGGCGAGAATAATTTTTGCGCATTTATTTAATTTTTTTTTCTTTTTTTTCTTACAACAATTTTTGATGTCTTAGTTTAATAGCTCGGAGCTATCGCAATTTTCACCCCGGCATTTCCTACTTTTCGCCCAGCACTCCATGTTCCATTTGATATGGTAATGAGGTAGAAATTATTATTTCACGCTAGACAGGTTGACAGTTTTGTTTTGTTTTGTTTTTTTTTTTACATTTTATTTTGCTCAAGTTTTTGTACTGTCGCTTTAATGAGAAATTATGGATTTCACTGGCTCGCACACGAGTCACAAAAGAGCCATATTTTTACATGGTTCGATGCACACATGAATATTATCGTTTTTGTTTTTTTTTTTTTTAGTAGTCCATTCGAAGTGGATTTCTTATCTCTCGGATTTTATCTAATTTGTGAAGCTCAATTTGTTTCGGGGGGGAAAAAATTGGGAGATAAAAAACTGCTGAGTGGAGTTTTTAAGTTGTATCTTAAAAAGTTTGGAATATTTAAGCAGGCCCGGCCAGCATGTGGGAAAAAGGAGTGGTTGATTTTGAGAAATTCAAATGGAGTAGTAATGGACGGTAAAGGGCTAGACTGAATTTTCAATCTGTCCGATTTAATTTCATCGGTGAAACTGAAAATTTCGTTGATAATATTGCGCCAGTCATTCTAATTCGTCAAATGTTGGTGGAGGAAATGAAAAGATTTTGTAATTTGTTCAGTCAGCGGTCGTGTCCTGTTTAGCTTTATGACGGTTTATAATCGAAGTTAATTTTTTTATCTGCCGCGTTTTATCTCACTCGTCAAGTCGAATTTGTTTGACGAGGGAAATCCGATGATAAAAAATTTGTTGAGCAGTACTTAAAAGTAAAATTGGCCGTTATTTTTTCATCAGTTGTCTACCAAAACGCGGTAAAATTACTCTAGCGGGATTCCAGAAAAAGATTATCTATTCATATTTATTTATTACTAATTAGGGGTCGAATTAGAATAATTTTAATCATCTGGGGCTTCGATAGTGCAATAGATTCCTGCAAATGAAAAATTAAAAATCAGAAATTCTCTTTAAAATGTCCACAGCCACTCACTGAGAAAAAAAATTTAATTTCGCCAATCAAATATTCTTCAATTAAAAACGTAAAGCAAAATTTTTTCACCCCATTTCTAACAAATATTTAACAGGCAAAATTTGATTATTTTTTTCCCCCTGTAGTGAGTATTTTCATTCAGTTTATTAAATTAAATTTCTCCAATGCATAAATCACTAGTTATTCGCAGCATTTAAAAATATTTATAAACTAGTAATTGAGTCGATTACTAAAGTCGAATGCTACAACTGATATTTAATTCTGAATTTATTGATTAATTTACTTCATTGCGAACTTCTTTTCAACTCATCGAAGTACTTTTTCATATTAAAATAAACATTTCATTAATTTTATTAATCCGAATAATCACTGACGCGGAATTACACGGTGATGAATATGAATAGTGTGGAAACGTCTGTAAAAGTAGAAAGAAAAGGCCATGGAAATGTCAAATGTCAAGACGCACGAGAAACGAACACAGAATAGAGCACAATATAATCCGAGCGAGGCAGGGGAAAAAAAAAAGAAAAAAAATTTTTTTTCCCGCCACAGATGAAATCCTAAACACGGTAACATCACCTGTAAACTTGAAATAAATGATGAAGAGCCACTCACTGATGATGAATCCAACCGTGGGCCAATGATCTCGAAGCGAGAACCGAACGCACGTGTACCTTGGGATTTTTTGGTGAACGTCAGATCGTTAAAACGTTCTCATTTCTTTTTTATTTTATTCTTTCATTCGACCCGAATCGAGAGCCAAGTGAAATTGCGCCGGAGGCGGGGGCGGTTTCTTTTGCGGGCAGATAAAGAGAAAAAAAAAAATTGTTCGACTTTTCTAGTGGAAAAACTGAGGTGAAGAAATAATTCAATAAAGTGTAACTGAATGGGGGGGGGGGGGGGGGGGGGGGGACCCGCGTGAAGACAACTCTTGGGAGGGGAGATGTATT
>JAPYZN010003043.1:0-11870 GCA_030522865.1 Psyttalia lounsburyi | reverse complement strand
TCTGACTTTTACGCACACTGTGCGGAAAAGTACCACTTTACGCACGAAAACCGGTACCGAAAAGTGAACTTTTTGGGCAGGTATTGCAAAAAAGTTTTTCACCCTAGTTTTTAATATATGTGTATATTGTAACAAAGTTGATGCATTGTGGAATAAAAACTTGGATAAGCAAAAGCAAGGAAGAGTAACAGACCGGTAATCTGGAGATTGTGGGTTGGACACCGACCTGGGCATGATCAAATTTTCTCAAATTTAATTTTTTTTGATATCCATTATTGCAGCTACTGCAGTTGACCTGCACAGGTAACGTTGCGGTAATTCACTATGGTCAGCACTCAGAACGCACTGACATCGAGTCCATTAGTTACCAGCCAACGGATTCTAGACAACATGGTCTCCAATTGGCACAAATTTAGCATTGGCAGTCCATTCTTTCAAATACTAACGTCAAATCGCACTGTAATTGGTGCAGAATCACTTGAATAATTCAAATGACTCATAATCATCATAATTTATGAATATTCAGTGTGCTTTAGGCGAAATTATTGAATATCAATTCGCCACCATTTATGCAAAATCGTGAATATTCACCGATATCGTCCTCAGTTGACCCTTGAAAACAGTCACTTTTTGAGGTAAAGAAATTGAGAGCGTGAGAACAAGCGCTGTTACAAATACTTCTGTCACTTCCTGGATTGAGTTATTGTGTTCGTCTCCCTCCAATCAGTAACTCGTACTTGGGAGATCAATTGTTGAGTGTTTTCGAAATCCTAGAGAAATAATTTTTGTTTACTCACGCATTAAAAGTACAATTTTAGTTAAAGATCTCGCTTCCTTTATTTTCCGGATTAAAAGTCATTGATTGGATGAACTGATAGCCGTTCTGATATTTATATCAAGAACAGAAAAAATGGGGTCGAATGAACCTCGTCCGTACGACCCTTATCGGAAAATACCGCTCGAACCCGGCGAAGAAATCGTCATATCCGGCATCTCAGGTAGATTTCCAGAGTCGAACAATTTGTATGAGTTCCGAGACAATCTTATGAATAAGGTGGATCTCATTACCGATGATGATCGTCGTTGGAAATTAGGTAAATCGAACAAATTCATTTGATATGTGAGTGTCCAAATAATGTAAAACGAGGTTTCGAAAAATCGCTTGGTTACCATATTAAAAGTCAATTCAACTCGATCCAAAAATATCAGGAAATTAGCAAACTCCGCGTCGACCTCAGTTCTTGAGAAAATATATTATATTACAAACCGCATGAACACATTTTTAAAGGCACTTTTTTCGAATTTATCCATGAATAAAAATAGTCGCTGGTGATGTGCTTACGAAGAGTTATTTGCCAATGTGGAATATTTGTTTGTAAATTGTATGAAATGTTATATAGAATATTTTATATAATGTTGGCTTTAAAATTTGTGATGATAAATTGATACGAAAATCGAGTAGAGTCTTCCTTTAGACATTTCTTTTTACATCAAAGACGGGAAACTTATATAGCGTTCGACGTCAGAGGATATTGTTGGATGGGATTTGGAATAGGTAGGATAGGATCCAGGATTATTCTCAATATAAAATTTACAAGAAATTTTTACTGAAAAACAACTTACTGAAATTGTATGTAATGTTATATAGAATATTTTATATAATGTTCGCTTTAAAATTTGTGATGATAAATTGATACAAAAATCGACTAGAGTCTTCCTTTAGACATTTCTGATTAATTCTTATTTTTCTCTGCAGCATATATTTTAAATATCGCAATAAAAATATGTGTGTACCCCCCTCCCCCTCCCCCAAACCTCACTCATTGTAAAGTTAAATACTCGTATCTCATTTGATTTTTTTTTTATCAATTCACCCGTTCAATGCGAAAAAATCTTTGATCGCTAATTGCGTAATATGAATGTGTTTCGACCCCCTTCATGGAAATTTTCTCACAAGTTTCCGAAATTTACAATCAACAAAATGAGTTTGATGTCATTTCCCGTCAATAAGCATACCACGATGCAAATAAGGACATATTACAATAGCGATCGCTAAAGTCTGCTATTGACATACTTTGTCTCCAAGCTTTGACATTCTCAAATAATGCATTGAATTAATTCAACGACTGATGCTTCTAGATCATCCGGAAATTCCATCGAGGCTCGGAAAAATTAACAATCTATCGAAATTCGATGCCGATTATTTCGGCGTTAATTTCAAGCACGCACATACGATGGATCCAATGTGTAGAATGGCGCTGGAGCATGCTTACGAAGCTATTGTTGATGCGGGTGTTAATCCCCAGCATCTGAAAGGCACTAACACCGGAGTTTTCATTGGCGCATGTTTTTCAGAGTCTGAAATGACGTGGGTTTACGAAAAACTTCAGGTTCATATAATTTATTTATTCGTCATCTTCCATGGATAATCAATCATATGAATAATTAAATTTGTTGTTCTCTTTTCTCATTTACTAGGCAGACGTAAACGGAGCTGGTCTCATTGGCTGTTCCAGAGCGTTCTTGTCGAATAAAATTTCATCCTGGTTGAATGTCCACGGACCGAGCTATAGTCTCGATTCTGCCTGTAGCTCAAGCCTCTTCGCTATGGAACATGGCTACCGAGCAATTAGAACTGGTCTGTGTGATACTGCCATTGTAGGTGGTACCAATCTTACTCTTCATCCCAATGTATCACTTCAATTTGGTCGTTTAGGTAAGATTAAGAAATAATCTGTACGACAAATGAGGTGTGATAAAGTACAATTATCAGTGACTTAAATATTAAAGAATGCAACTGCGTCCTTAGTTGATAGATCAAACCTAGAGTTAGCTCCCTAAACCTGGAGTAACTCCGAGTTACCTGGCAGGTAAATTTTTGAATGTAACCAAGTTTATAAAAATTGGATTCTAGGATTTTGACCAAAATGGATCCAAACAAGTGGTCCATTTCCGATCCAAAACGAATCAAAAATAATGATTGTTTTAGATGAGTGTTTTATTCCCACTTGATTAATACTCGGGAAGGCATGATCATTTTACATCCTGTATTATTCCAGGTGTTTTATCGCACGATGGTCGATCGAAATCATTCGATAACAACGCAAATGGTTACGTAAGAAGTGAGACAGTCAGCATAGTTTTCCTTCAAAAAGCAAAAAATGCGAAGCGTATCTATGCCACTGTGGTCCATGGAAAAACAAATTGTGACGGGTTCAAACCCCAGGGAATTACATTCCCATCGAGTCAGATTCAGAGGGTTCTTCTGACGTCTTTTTATGAAGAGTGTAAAATACTACCATCTTCAGTGGTATACGTTGAAGCGCATGGTACTGGAACAAAGGTTGGAGATCCTGAGGAACTGAATGCAATTGACTCTGTTTTCTGTTCTGGGAGGGAAGGACCGTTGAAGATTGGCTCCGTCAAATCAAACATTGGTCACGCTGAGGCCGCTAGTGGAATGGGTCAAATTGCCAAAGTGATTATTGGCTATGAGAGTGGCAATATTCCACCAAATCTGCACTATAAAGAGCCACGTGCGGGGGTCGAAGGTCTTGTAAATGGTAAACTGCAAGTTATAACGGAACCAACGCCTTGGAAGGGAGGGTTAGTCGGTGTAAGTTCATTTGGCTTTGGCGGAGCCAATGCCCATATTCTTCTCAGGTCCAACTCTAAAGAAAAGATCAATGGCGGAGCCCCTCAGGATGACCTCCCTAGACTTGTCGTCGCTTCTGGAAGAACTGCAGAAGGAGTTCATTCGATTTTATCCGATGTAAGTACATTCATATTCGGGTAAACAAAAATCAAAATTCTGGGGACAAATAAGAATACCTTTCAAAATTGGACGTTCTAACGTTGATTTTCAAGGATACATCTCCAATTACTGGAGATTCCCAATTGTCAAGTTTAGCTAGTGCAGAATTTTGAAATTCCGGGATATTGTCACTAATTTTCAATCACAAATTTTCCATTTTCTATTGTTTATAATCATTTAATTGAAATGCACTTTAACTTACATAAATTGCTATGATATTCGAGTCTATATATTTACATTCAGCGTGCACTAGATGTTTAGATATTTAGTGTTTCAGGATCTATTCAACTTGGAAGAATTCCCGCAATACCATAAAAATGTTAGGCTTTGTTAATTCATCCTCATTATTAAGGATCAAAATTTCAATCATTGAGTATAGGTTGAAAGTCGTCCAGTCGATGTAGAATACGTCCGCCTCCTTCAGGATCTTCATGCAGAGAATCTTGCAGGTCATCTTTACCGAGGTTACACAATTCTAGGCACTTCCAGTTCTAAAAAAAAACTCCAGATCAGGTGCTATCCCGGAATGAAGCGTCCAGTTTGCTTCCTCTTCTCAGGAATAGGTGCTCAGTGGCCAGGTATGGGTATGTCGCTCCTTCGGTTCCCCGTCTTCGCGAGTGCCATCCAGAAATGCCATGCAGTTCTAAAACCACGTGGAGTAAACATCTATGACATCTTGACGAATTCCGATCAAATGATCTTCAATAAACTCTCAAATTGTGTAGTCGGAATTGTAGCGGTGCAGATAGGTCTATTTGATCTCCTAACATCCTTAAGAATAGTTCCAGATGTGATTGTCGGGCATTCCTTTGGAGAATTGGCCTGTGCCTATGCAGATGGTAGTTTTACCGCCGAGCAGACGATCCTAGCCGCATATGGTGGTGCCCTAGCTCTGATGGAATCTAATAAAATCAAAGGTGCAATGGCCGTTGTTGGTCTGAATTATCTCGAAACTCAGAAACTCTGTCCACCAGATATCCAAGTCGCTTGTCACAATGGTCCTGACATGACTGTCATAAGTGGTCTAGCAAAGTCAATTAAATCCTTAATTGCCCAACTGTCAAGGAATAACATCTTCGCTCGGGAAATTTCCTGCAATGAGGTGGCGTATCACAGCAAATACATAGCCGACGTAGGCCCGAAGCTTTTCGTATACTTGAAGAAAGTAATTTCAGAACCTAAACCAAGAAGTTCTAAATGGCTCAGTACATCAATACCCAAATCCCAATGGAATTCACCTCAGGCCAGATTGTCTTCAGCTGAATATCACACGAACAATCTCCTTGCTCCTGTTCTTTTCGAAGAGACAATAGCACTCATCCCCAAGAACGCTGTAATCATCGAAATAACACCCGATGGTTTACTTCAAAGCAGTCTAAAAATATCGTCCAACTACCAAATTACCACTATCACTCTGAGCCAGAATGGACATCACGACAATGCTGAAGTATTCCTTCAGGCGATTGGCAAGCTCTATGAAGTCGGAATGCAGCCGACAATTTGGAAATTGTACCCTGAAGTGAAATTCCCCGTATCTAGAGGGACGCCTATGCTATCACCATTAATCAAGTGGGATCACTCTGAAGACTGGTTCGTTACCTCTCATAGAATGCAGGAGAAGATTGATACGGGGGAGAGACTCGTAGAGTTGACGGTGTCTGATGAGGATTACGAGTACATGGAGGGACATGTTATCGATGGAAAGAATCTTCTGCCTGCCACTGGGTATTTGTCATTTGTCTGGGAAACTGTAGGAATGATGAGAGGATCATTGTATACTGAACTACCTATTGTGTTTGAGGATGTACGGTTTGTGAGGGCTACAACACTTACCAAAGGTGTTACTTTTGAGCTCAGAGTTATGATTCAAAAAGGTAAGAGGGAGGACTTTTTTCATTTAAAAAATCGAAATATTCTTTCTCACTCAAAACATTGCTCATACTCATATTGACCCATTCATGCGTAACCATTTTTCTGGGAGGATCAATGGTTACTCAGATGATTTCAATCGAAGTAATTCAATTGAACTCAATATTATTCCAGGAACTGGTAAATTTGAAGTGGTAGAAGGAGGTGTAGCAGTGGTAACGGGAACTGTTCGTCACACATCCGATCCTCAGCAAGAGCAGATAAGCTTTCCAGTTACAAACCCAGAGGAACCTGAAAGAATGACCAGTAAAGATGTCTACAAAGAATTCAGATTACGTGGATATCAGTACTGTGGAATATTCAGAGCTATCAAGAGTGCCACGACCGATGGATCTAAGGGAACCATCCGTTGGACAAATAATTGGGTGGCCTTCATGGATAATATGCTGCAAATGGGACTCCTAGGGCGTGACACTCGTTGTCTTCTCGTGCCTACAGGAATTAGAAAATTAACGGTCAATACGAAGAAGCATTATCGACAGATCCGAGAGATGCCACGCGATGAACAAGGTAAAGATAAATGATTCGCAAAGAATAAGAAGAGTAATTATTAAGTGAATACTTAATAAGTAATGAATTGGAAAAAACTTTAATGGTTTTAGAAAAATGTCATATAGGTCTTCTGAAATTCCTCCTTGAAACGATCATTTCTGAGATGTTTCTATCTTTCTATTGAAATTAATTGAATTAATATTTTCATCTCTTGTTTATTTATGTATTCAAGAATTTAAGGTTTATACAAGTAAACAGCACGACGTGATCGTCTCTGGTGGTGTCCAAATCCGCGGTTTGGAAGCTAGTGCAATTGCCCGACGGAAACCACCAGGTGAACCTATTTTGGAGACCTACAAATTTGTCGCTCACAGAGATCGTGCAGACATACCTTTGAAGCATGCAGTACGTCTGGCAATCCATCTTGCTATGGAAAATCTCCTCGTACTCAAGGTGAAAACCTTGGAAGTCCTTCAAGCAGGAGAGAGGTATTCTTCAGAAGAACTTCTTTCTTCTCACATTTGGGAGACGTTAGCGCAACTACCCATGATCCAGGCAGACGTCAATATAGTCACTGTAGAGAATGACGTAGTCCCCCGAGACATTTTTCCGAATATCATCGTCACGGAGTACAAGAAGTTAGCGCCAGAAATTAATGCATTGATTCTGGCAGGACACAACCTGTTAGCAACCCAAAAAGACGAATCGGTCGATCATCTTCTGACAACCCTGAAGAATGGAGCCTTTGTTGTTACCCTCGAATCATCACCTCCACAAGAAGTTATTCTGTCATCTAAAAAATATGAACTGAAGATCGTTTTCGAAAAAGTCATCGGTGGAACTACTTTCTTGCTTCTCCGGAAAATCGAAAAAATACCTAAAAATACAACTATAATTGCAGTAAATAATGAACAATTCTTTTGGGTGAATACCTTGAAAGCAGCGCTGAAGGTAGGGGCTGAGCGAAAGGTCCCAGGGTCATCGAGAATTCTGCTGATAAGTGATGAGGCATTTGAAAATGGGCTGCTGGGTTTGGTCAGTTGTCTTCGAAAGGAGCCTGGTGGAGAAATTATCAGAGGATTATTGATTCAAGATTCTAATGCTCCAAAATTCTCGCTATCCGAGCCCCTTTACGCTGATCACTTGAAGCTGGATCTCGCACTAAATGTCTTGAGACCTAGAGGTACCTGGGGATCCTACAGACATCTCCCTCTACCTTCGCCTACAATACGTTCTGTTTACCATGCCTGGGCAAATCAGCTCGTAAGAGGTGATCTTAGTTCATTCCGTTGGATGGAAGGTCCAATTACACCAGACTCCAAACAGTCTGATCAGGTCAGGGTTGTCTACTCATCAATAAATTTCAAAGATATCATGCTGGCAACTGGAAAACTTACTGCTGATAATTTTGTTAAAACAAGGAGTGCAGCCGAGTGTGTTCTGGGATTTGAATATGCTGGCATTAAGGCGAACGGTACCAGAATGATAGGAATGGTTATTTGCCGTGCTATGACCAATATTTTGAATTACGATCCTGTTCTTACCTGGAATGTACCTGATTCTTGGAGTCTAAAAAGTGCAGCGACCGTACCATGTGTTTATGCTACTAGTGTTTATGCTCTCTACTTGCGTGGAAATATGAAGAAAGGTGATAAGGTACTGATTCATGCTGGTTCTGGTGGTGTTGGACAAGCGGCTATCAATCTTGCCCTTTGGACCGGATGTGAGGTTTTCACTACTGTTGGCACCGCGGAGAAGAGATTATTTATTAGGGAGACATTTCCCCAGATTCTTGATGATCATATAGGAAATTCCAGAGATACAAATTTTGAGCAATTGGTGATGGATAAGACAAATGGAAGGGGTGTTGATATTGTCCTCAATTCACTAGCTGATGAGAAACTTCAAGCGTCAGTTAGATGTCTAGCTGAGGGAGGAAGATTTTTGGAGATTGGCAAATTTGATATGGCTAATAATAGTAGTCTAGGAATGTCTACCTTCTTGAAAGGAATCAGTTTTCATGGCGTTTTGTTGGACAAATTATTCGATGCCGCTCAGGACAGGAAGCAAGAACTTCATGATCTGATGCAGAAAGCTCTGGATAGTGGTGCTATCAAACCACTCAACTTCACAGTCTTCTCCAGGGATCAAATTGAGCCTGCCTTCAGGTACATGGCTGCTGGGAAACATATAGGCAAGGTGAGTGAATCTCCATAATTTCTGATTTTCAGAGATCGTAAGGAGTTAAGTATAATAAATTGAAAGACTCAGAGCGACACATTAATTACAGGTAATTCTTGAGATTCAAGATGAAATGAAGTTGGGAGCTGCGATTCCCGCCTTCCCACGATATCACTGCCGGAAAGACCGATCTTACATAATTCTAGGAGGTCTCGGAGGTTTCGGACTGGAGTTAGCCGATTGGCTTGTTCTTAGAGGAGCTCAACATCTAATCCTCACATCCCGTACGGGGGTCAAAAATGGTTATCAACTCATGCGGATCAAACTGTGGCAGAGTTACGGTGTGAGGGTCACGATTATCGCTGGAAAAGATGCATCAGATGTAGGAGATTGTGAAGATATTTTGTTGACAGCGTTAAATCAAGCACCAGTAGATGCGATTTATAATCTTGCAGTAGTTCTTAAAGATAGCCTTTTGGAGAATCAAACAGCAGAGACCTTCGAAGATTCTTTCAAGTGTAAAGCATGGAGTACAAAAAATCTTGACAAACTTTCTAGGAGATTGTGTCCAAAACTTCGGCATTTCGTTGTCTTCTCTTCGGTCTCATGTGGGCGTGGTAATGCGGGGCAGACAAACTATGGAATGTCCAACTCGGTAATGGAGAGAATCTGTGAAAGACGAGCTGCCGAAGGACTTCCAGCACTTGCCATTCAGTGGGGGGCAGTTGGAGATGTTGGCCTCGTTGCGGACATGCAGGATGATGACAAAGATCTCGTAATTGGAGGTACTCTTCAGCAAAAAATAACATCTTGTCTCCATGAACTCGATGGTTTTCTCAATCAGAGTTGTCCTGTTGTTGCAAGTATGGTAGTCGCTGAGAAGAGAGTAGGTGGCAGTGGTGCTCTCAATGTGGTCGATACTATCCTCAATATCATGGGTTTCAGAGACCTGAAATCAGTTGGTCAGCATACATCCCTAGCTGAACTCGGAATGGACTCTATGATGGCAGTAGAGATTAAGCAAACCTTGGAGCGGGAGTTCGAGATATTCCTCACAGCACAGGATATTAGGGACTTGAACTTTGCTAAATTGAATGACCTAATTTCGAAAGATTCTGACCCGACGATAGAAACTACGAAGAGCACTGATGAAAAATCTCTTTCGGTAATGAATCTGCTGGTTAAGCTTCTGGGCGTGGATGAAAGTATGATAAACCAAACATGCCTTAAATTACCTACTGAGGAGGAGAGGGGACGGGAAGAGGTTTTCTTAATCCCTGGTATTGAAGGCTGTGCTTCTGTCTTCATGAATATTGCTCCCAAGATCAAAGCTCCTGCTACTTGTCTGCAATTGGATTCCGTCATTGATTCTGTCCAAGAGCAAGCCACCAAATTGTTACCAGTAAGTCCCCTACCTTTCTTCAGAATAAAATCATTGAGAAATATTTAATTAAAACGAAATAATGATCAACGTTTGACCTTATTGAAATATGTTTTCAGCTTATTTTGGAGAAAAACCAGAATCGAAAGAATTTCCTTCTCCTAGGTTACTCATTTGGATCTCTTGTGGCAATCGAAATAGTTCGGCAATTAGAAGCTCAAGGTCGTAATTGTCAATTAGTTCTGGTTGACGGTTCTCCAGAGTTCTTGAAGACCATTAAAAATCAACATTTTCGAGCCGACAATGATGATGAGCTTGGCACCAATATCCTCATTGGTATTACCGATATTGTGGCTCCCAGTATTAGGGAAGATTTATATCGAGAACTCAAAAAGTGCAAAACATGGGAAAATAAACTCAAAATATACATGGACTGCATGCCAAATGATGCTTTGGAATTATCATCGGAGACTGTAAGAAGCATCACTGTCGGTATTTATCACCGCCTCAAAGCTGTTGGTAATTATGATCCATCTGAACTTCCACTTCTCAAATCTTCGATCACGTTATTGAAACCAACCACCGAGAGTTTCAAGTGTCATTCAGCAGACTATGGAATCACGAAGGTGAATCATCAAAAATACCAGATTTAATATTTCAACACTTGCACAAAGAGATTGTGTAGATTATTTTTTTAAACATAACTAAATAACTAAATAAATTAAACCATAGATCAATTTAAAAAATTGCGAATTATTTTCAGTTGACGACCGGAGCCTCAAAAGTTTATATGCTGGAGGGAAACCACTTGACGATACTGGACAATCCAAAAGTAGCATCTGTAATAAATGGCGAACTCCTCGATGATGCAAACCCTTGAGTTTCTACATTTCTCCATGAGGATCTTGGTCCAGAAAGAATAAAAAAATTCTGTTGAATGTGATTTATTTCATTTCCCAAAATTCATTAGTGATGATGAAGTGCTGAGATAAAGTTGGAAATATGCGAAAAATAATCGTAATTTGGAAGATTCTTTTTGTTTCTCCGTCGAATGAATTTATCGTTCCAGTGTGGATGGAATCAATTGATATAATTGTTCCACGATCTCATGCTAGCCCTAGTTTAGTCACCCTATAGTGCATCGTTTTTGTCCAATTGTCATTGATGAATAGATCGGGACGATTCGCCAAAATTTAATTATGATAATTGAAATATTTCCAAAATTATGGTAATTGCAGAACACAAAATTCGGAAACAAAACAAATTATTTTCAACATACAAAAATATTGTTTCTGTGGTCAACGAAATGGCGAAACTTACTCAGGCAGCAGAGTCAATTTGACAACGCTTAAGCTAAAATTACATGGCGGGGAATTGTGAACGACGTGACTAAAGTCGTCAGGCCCCGAAGGGTGACCACACTAAAGTTACTAATATCCTTGAAGAGAAATAGAATGACACTTATATAGTGAGTTGTCTCTGCAACTCGAGAGTTGAATCTGGGTCACTCCGGGTCACTCTGGGAAAATCCTCAGGAATCCAATGGAATTCACCCCGGATGGATATCTCGTTTCATTCTCGAGATATCGTGACATGAAGAGTATCGATTTCGATGCAAAATTTCCTGAGGAATCCAATGGAGTTGGGTTCATCTCGATGCGATTAGTTCTCCAGAAATCTGCAATAAACTGAAAGAGGGTCAGCCAAGGTAACCCAAAAAGTACCACTTTCGGCCTTTTCGCTCCGATTTCAGCGATTTTCGGCTGACTGAACACATTTTCGGCAATATCTCACAAAATATTGATCCTATCGCCCAACGGCTTGTTCTATTCGAAAGCTGAGCTCATTTCCCATCGATCTAGTGCCCTGGCAAGTTTGCAAAATAATTTCTTCAAATCGTTTTTGGTAATTTGAAGAATTTGAGAAAAACTGAAAAAACGGGTCGAAAAATAATGGTAATTAGCACTTATAACGCCTACCAATTTTCACTTAAAACCGAATAGATTCACCACTTAGTACCTAAACTAAGTATAATCCCCAATAAAATCAAGGCGGACTCAATTAGGTGAAAAG
>JAPYZN010003042.1:0-10354 GCA_030522865.1 Psyttalia lounsburyi | reverse complement strand
TAATTCAGTCGTGTCAAAGGAGTTTCCCCATTGTGATAGAGAGAATCGACTGATCCTCCAGTCGATTGTGAATAGTTTTCCAATATTTAATTAGAGAATGGACTGACCCTTCAGTCGATTGAGTCTCGATTCTATCGACTGAAATCCAAATCGAAAACCACTCGAATGCTAATCGACAAACTGAGCAAGTCGATTCTGCAATTTTTTTTTTAACCATGTTTTTTATTAGAGTTACATAACATTATTTACAAATATTTACATATTTACATTAAAGAAAGAATTAAAAAAAACAGGTATATAAAAAAACATTTTGATATTATTGGTTGTATTTAAACAATTGGCTACGTTATGGCGCTCAAGTTTAATATATTATTTTTGGATATAATAAGATTTTTTTTTTTAATTTAGTTTTTGGTTGAGACATAATTTTAGTTTTTTAGAAAACAATGTAACATTTTTTAGTATTATTGTCGATTCTGCAATCGACTGGTCCGCCAGGGTAGGTGAGTAAATTCACTCATCGGGCATTTTTTCAACCGAATTTTCATTTGGGAGAAAAACCTGTCCAGGTACAGTCTACCCTTTGACGAGACTACCGCTCAGCAATGCAACTATGAGATTAGAGTGCTAGAAATTTTGACCCCCGTCGTCGGGGTTTGAACCCGGATTATTGGCACACGAGTCTAGGACTGTAACCGCACGGCCGCGGCGGTCGGTTATTCCTCAAAATTATTAAAATTGAATGTGTGATCCCTTTCATTTTCCGTCCCCATAAAATTAAAAGTCAAATGTTTATTTGGTTCAACATTTACTTAAATATTAAAACTATTGATTTTTTTTTAATTGATGAAATACAAAATAAATGACGAATGAGGAAATCAAATAAGTTATTCAAAATAATTGCATCATATTATAGAATAACAATTTTTTTCCATTTTTAATGAAAAAAAAATTATGAATTCGTTAAAGTCCCGAGATTTTTCATAAAAACGTCTGAACTTTATGCACAACCGGGGTTTACGGGAAACTTCTCCCGAAGAACCTGGCAGTGCCAAAAAGTTTCGCCAGCCCTCTAACGAGCTCCGCCACTCCACGTCTGCCAGTCGAGCTCCACAAATATTGATAATTTGTCAACTCCAGTGGTCTCTAATTACCCGGCAAATTTCATTTTCATTTTAATCTCGAAGATCCCTCCGACAACTTCCCAACTCGTCAAATTCCATTTTCGCCATTACTCATTCTCCCGGCAGGTGCATTTTTATTTTTTGAGTTCAGGGTCGTTGGTTTATCGGTGCATTCGCGTGGGGCTTATCACGCGTCGAAAACAATGACTTTCTTTAAATGTCTATTTTCTACAAATATCAAGTAAAGAAGAAAAAAATATTATTTCAGATTATGGGAATGGTTTTGTAGATTTATCTACAATTCTCCATTTTTCAAATTATTTTTCCGTCATTCTCGGAATTTATCGAGTAATAAAAATCGGGGGTTATAAAAAAGTTATTGAACAAAATATTTATATTTTTTACTGCAAATAATTTTTTGAAATTTTCGTAATATATCACATTTTTATTTTCAAATTGATTTATCGGATAAAAGAAGTTCATCAAAAAATGATAAATGTCTCAATATATATTTTTCGTTATTAACAAATTGATTTATATTGATTTCAGCGTTGGGTGCTTATGTCAATATAGTATTTTTCAACTTGCTTTCCCTGTCGGTTAGTCTGATCTCAATTTGGGTCTCCAGTAAGACCCCGACCACCGAAAAATTCGTAGAAACGTGGAATAAGTCATTGAGACTACCTCTAGGATACCCGAGTAAACCAAATCAGGTGATTATTGAGCAGCCGGTCTCTCTGCCGTGGTTGGGACTGGAAAAGTACGAAGTTCTTGCTCTCCTTGTCTCGTCGTGCCTGGTCCTCTTTGGAGGGTCCCTCATTTCCATGCAAATCATCTTAAGAGTTGCTGATCAGCCTAGCGTTCACACGTGAGTCCGAAACTTCTGATAAAATTCTTCAATTCCTCAAAGTCTTCAGAACAGTTCCAAAACACAACATGGCGAGCCATTTTGCCCCAGCCGTTTTGCGATAATTCAAAAAACTAATTTGAATTGATTGCCATTAAAAAGAAACAAAATCCGTATTTGTTTTGAAATAGATGTGGAGGCTCTTTTCCAGATGCACAAGATATTTTCTCAACAATCTAATAACTTTCAATTCAAAACGGTAGCCCCTGTAGTTTTAACAAAATCCAGAAAATCTGTATTAATTTATTTAATTTTGGCTCGGCGGAATATAGAGCCCTAGAAAAAATACTTCGAAGCCGTTTCGATGGCTCTAATTATTTTGATATTGAGGAAATTTGTTCAGAAATCTAATGTCGTTCAACTAAGAATTTTAGCTCCTTTAGTTTTCGAAAAATTCCTTAAAAACTGAAGTCTCTTTCGAATTAATTAATTTAAATTTTTCTCGACGAAATATAGTGACTTAGAAAAGATACTTAGAAGCAGTTTTGAAGGCTGTAATTATTCTAATATTAAGGCAATTTCTTCAGAAATCTAATGCCGTTCTACTCAGAATTCTGACCCCTTTAGTTTTCGAAAAATCCCTAAAAAATTGAAGTCTCTTTTGAATTAAATAATTTAATTTTTCTTCGATGGAATATAGAGGTTTAGAAAAAATACTTAGAAGCAGTTCTGAAGGCTCTAATTACTCTAATATTAATGCCCTTCCGCCAGAAATGTAATGCCGTTCTACTCAGAATTCTAACCCCTTTAGTTTTCGAAAAATCCCTAAAAAATTGAAGTCTCTTCTGAATTAAATAATTTAATTTTTCTTCGATGCAATATAGAGGTTTAGAAAAAATACTGAGAACTAGTTCCAAACGTTCTAATTAATCCAATATTTAGGAAATTTCCTCAACAATCTACTGCCATTCGATTTGAAATGCTAGCTCCCTCAGCTTTTGAGATATTTAAAAAAAACTGACGCCTCTCACTTAATTAATCCAGTTTACACTCTGCAGACTATAGATGCTGAATAAGTTTCTGATTATTTTCTTTCGAAAGCCCTTGGTCACGCATATTTAATTGATTTCCACTCGACCAAGTAGCAAAGAAATAAATTGAATTTAACAAAAGTCGAAATTTGTCAGTGGCAGATTGGGACTCGGGGCTCTCCTCGGTCTGCTCGCACACTTGGGAACGATTCTCGTTTATCCTGATGCTGGATTGAATCACGTGGTCTGCATGGCGCTGCCATGTGCAACCTTCCGGGAATGCAATCCAATTCTAGCCGCCAATATCCTCAGTGCTGTCGTCCTCTGTGTTGCCCACTCCGTCATTCACATTTGGTAATTTATCTCTGGGTAATTTAGTCGTTTTTGTTCATTCACTCGATGAATTCCTATTGTGAAGGTAGACCATTGACATTTATCGTCCGCTAATTGATTAGCCAGTAATAATAACAATTTCATAATTTATAATTTGCAATATATCAGGGAAACTGTCAAATAGAAATATTTTCGGAAATGTTCGTCTACTTCAAATGAAACATGAATTAAACTATTTATTTATTTATTTAGTCACTTTTTTATACGCACCTAGTGAATGTAAAGATTTTTTCCGATTTTTTATAGAGAAAAATTCATTGTAAATAAACAATGTGATTATTCGTTAACAAAGCCGTATCTTTTTACACGTCAAAAAAAGTTTTTCTTAAAAAGCTTTCGGGAAAAATCACTATTTAAATTAGAAATATTACAGGGCACTTTTGACCCCGGAAATTGTCCATAAAAAATAGATTGAGTTGAGAGAAAAAAATCGGTGGTTTCTTTAATATTTTTTATGATCTCAAAGGTTTCAAAAGACATTTAAAAAATGTGAAAATGTATATTTATTTTTTATGGAGGCAACTTTATGTTGCCGACACAGCAGCTGCTTTAGCGGTGATTGGGCTGACCACAACGGCAATGCTACCACTTGCCTTTTACACGCTGTGTGTTATACTCCAGGTAATTTATCGTTACGTAAGTGTGTGGAGAAGATATCGCTGAACAGCTTGAGAGAAATGGAGATGCACTCAGAAGAGTTCATTTTCTGCTGAGAAAATTTGCTCGAGATTACAGTTCAAATGGGAATTTTGAGTGGCAATTTCAAGTACGCGTTTTCGTTTTAACAAGTAGAACAATGATCAACAACGTGAACTATAATCAAGTAAAAAGCCCACTTTTCGAGGTGAATCAATTTTTAATTAATTTAAATTTAAATTAATTTTTTTTTAATTTTACAATTTTTTCAATTATTTTTTTTGTCGATTGCTGATTATTTCATATAAATGATACTGTTCAAGCTGGAAATACTGATATGAATTTGTAGGATTCGACCGTGTTTTTCGCAGTGAAAATTTCGCTCAGTGTAGGAGAGCATATTTGGAATTTTCCAGTAAATATTTCGGTTTTTTCCAAATGAATGGAATTTTTTAGCTGATAATTTTTTATTCCACACGTCAAACCATAATTAAACTGGAAATGCAGATATTAAATGACAGCATCTGATAGTCCTTGTAGTATAATGAACTATCTAATTTTGTTACGAAAATCGTTATTTTGTTTTAGTTTGCGTCAACATTTCGCGTACATCTGGAATAATCGGAGATCATGTTTTCTGTTTCGAGTTATAAACGAGTATTGGTTACATTCTGTAGTAACAAATAATTCACTTTTCTCCGAGTGAATTAATGTTTTAGCTGATTAAATTGACAATCATAATCCATAATATTTCATACTTGTGTAGTATACTGAAGCCTTTTATACTGAAAAAAAAACAATTTTGGTTTTATTTTACTTTCGATCAATACGATTTTCGTTCCGGCAGAAAAGTTTCTTCTCGGTTGAATGCCGGTCCTAGATTCACACTCCCGGGAGATATCTGCAAAGATAGCAGAGCATGTTTTGTATTTTTTAAATTTTATAGGACAAATTCTTATTACATTTAGTGTTTTCCTTTAGAAAGTACCGCATCACATGACCGAGCAGTTGGATAAGTGCCTTCGTGAGGCACTTGATATCGATGGAGTTCTGGAGTTCAGGAATGAACGATTTTGGACTAAATCGTTTGGAAAACTTGTGAGTTGTTTCACTACATTTGATTCTTTATTCTGAGAATTAAAACATCATCATTATTATTATTTAGATTATATATTACAATCAAAATTTCCCAAAAATTCCATTAATATAAAAATATTCAATAGCATAAAAAATAATCTTCTGGCCCTCTTGCTCATTTCCTATAATTTACTAGTCCTTCGCTACGCGCAAAAATAAACCGTTAAGAAAAATTAACTGGAGGTAAATGTTAATTTTTCGACCCTAACTTAACTTAGACTGCGGAGTCCGCAGGTGACGAAGAAATTTCGGATTTTTTGTCACTTTTTTCGTGATTTCTCTCAACATTCTCCAATTTCCCATGTATTTCAGGCGGGCACACTTCAGGTTCGAGTTCGCAGAGACGCAAATGAAGAGCATGTCCTCCAAACAGTGATGAAACATCTCTGCCGGATAGTGTCATCCCTGAAGGTGCAGGAATTTCGAGATACCCGTATCGTATCAGCTCCGTCAGACTATCATCCAGCCGAGTATTACATCGAGGAGATTCTCGAGTTGCATGACAAGAATCATGACACGTGTACACGTGAGTGGGATTCGAGGTGGAATGAAACCATCTGTGGTGACGTGAGTGTCATAAAAATCGATGATATCCTCGGTGCAACGAGCGATATCGAGACTTTTGCGAGTGTTCGTGGTGATGATAAAGTCAAGTGTCTGAGGATCGTAAGAAATCCAATTGTCTATCAAAATAGCTTTAAAGTTGTCGATCACTTGGTCAAGAGTGACTCCGGTAAGAGTAATGCACTCATTCTTGGGACTAGGGGTCAGGAGGAGTTTGATGGAATCTACTGTGTGAAACTGCTGGATCACGAGCTTTAATTGAGTTGTCGGAGGTTTAATTAACGATTTGTGGAAATTAAGTTTCACTCCGTGGAAATGTTGGAAATTAAGTATTTTCACGTCAATTGGTTGAAACATTTCAAATTCAGTCGTTCTAAAAATTGGTTTACCATTATTTCAAATTTATTTGGAAGAAATATATCCGGGCAAGTTAAAAGGAAGCAAATTAAAAAACACGTGATAAATTGAAAGGGGAAAATATAGAAAAATTATAATGATTTTGACGTAGAAGATCAAATGGAAGAACGAAAAAAATCTGGAATCTTTCCATTATCCGTGACTTTTTTCATTTACGTATATCTCAAACAATCTATTATTAATAGTTTTGTTGTAAAAAAAATATCGACAGTTTTTGCATTCTCCAGATCTCGTCGTCTCCTCGTGTTTCTCATGATTCTTCAGATAAAATATCCTCGTGAAAGTGCATTGGCATCGACAAGTTCGGTATTTCCATATAAAAAAATTCCTCTCACGTATCTTGAGACGCCTCTCTCTGCATTCGATCCACCAGAAATAAGGAATTCAGCTGCTACTGTATCGAATTACTAAATTCCCCGGAATAATTAGCCATCGAGCCATCTCATCTGTGGAAATCTCCATCGATTCGATCAGTGCATACGAAAGTGAGGGATTAAATTAATGGAAAATTGAGAAATTGTGAACGGCGGGTGGCGAAAAAAAATCAACTCTTGGGATTCAACTGCTATCGATTCTGATTTCACAGGTGATTTATGTGACAGTTCATCGCAGTGAATGGCGACGATGACTATAGAAATTCTCGGATGAACAATTCAAGAATCTTTCGTGAGTTTGTTTTTCTAATTTGACAAGTTCCCCTTCAGTGCGCGCTACATGTCTTCCACACGGAGAGAAATTGGCAATAAGAATTAGCGAACTCACAGTTCACTTGTCGATTACAGAATTGAATCGAAAAGTTTAAGTGTCGGTACTGGATTTTTTCGGGCAATTCAGATGTAAAGTACTGGAAAAGTTTTGTTTTTTAAGCAAAAAGTGAATAATAGTTTTGTAAAATTTCTTTCTATATTCTATCTTGGTCGGGAATGACAGAAACGGTACGTCAGTTTTATTGAATATTTCTCTTTACACGCACTCAAAAAATCCCTTTTTACTATTTCCACTGAAGTACAGTATATGGAAACACGGGATATATAAATTTTTTTTGAAAATTGAGTAATAATCCATTTTTTTGGTCAATTTGTTTAATTAATTACTATTACATTGCTATCGCAGTATTGTTGGCATCTGATACACTATTATGTACAGTTGGGGACTTAAATTCGTGAACAATTTGAAATTGCATCCCGTGTATTCTACATGTGGTGCTAGTTCAGATTGTTCACGAATGGAAGTTCCCGAGTGTATCGGATTTTCAAGCTACATTCTTTTAGAAACTTATCGATAGCTTTTATCGCAATTATGTCTAGTGAGTACAATATAGTGTAGACGTGAGGTGGGAATTGCACTCGTTTTCGGATTTCCTGCCACATTTGGATCCTATTATTCTCATACTCGAAGCAATTCCACAGAATGTGGTTAAAAACCCCTTTCTAATATCCGCAAGTACACTGTGGATCATTTATAGTATTTATGCGATGGAGATAACTTGCCGTATTGATATGATTAGAACGGGCTATTTTCGGTTGATCCATGCTCTTGTTTCCGTAGATAATTTCCTAAAATTAGCCAATAATCCATTTTAAACGTTAATGTTACGAATTTGACTGCAATTCAAGATTAAATCGGCCACAAAATCCTTCGAAATTTGCACAAAATTGTTTTCAGAATTTTCAAAATAATTCATAATTTTTATTTTCCAATGAACACGAAAATATTCATTTTACGTATCAATTTCTCATAATAAAATTAGCGAAAATTCCTCGATTTATCTCTCACAGTTTCGGAAGTTATGCTCTAAAAGCAGACTATCAAATGAATAAAGTAAAAAAAATCAAACAAATTTTATATGAATCAAATAAACCATTTTATCTCCGGAATAAACTCGGAATTACGCAATTCCACAATTTCCCAATGTTCTTCCTCCAACCACCTCACAAAAACGTGAAAGCAAAAAGTAAAAACCAGAAATAATTCAACCACGTTTTAACAGACTCCAACCGCGCAGTATTATAAAGCAATTGCCGTTGGAATATTGCTCCGGGGGTGTTAATAAAGCTCGGAAAAAAGAAACGAGTGAGTGAACAAAAGGTGCATTGCAAGCGATGTTGAGAATTAAGGCAAAGCTGTGGGAGTGGGAATGAGTGGGGTGGGAGGGGGTGGAGAGGGGACTGCTGGCAATATCATGGCGCATCCCCGTGCGGCCTATGCATATATTAAATCTCATCTGCAGAATCGACGAGCCGCAGAGACTGAGAGAAAGGTTTGTCGGGAGGAGGGAGTGCAGTAGCTGCGGTGAGAGGCTCCAATATTCACGGGTGCACAGCATGCTCAGAGCTGAAACCATTCGTTCGCCTCCAGCACTCGTTGCACGATATTTACCTTCAACTCGTCGTATGTGGAGACGACGAATATGGTAGAGATGGTACGTGGACTCTCGTTTGGGTAATATGTATTGAAATTTTTCGGGGAGAGAGCTCATATGGAAAACTTTTCTTGGTTTTTTTCCATCCTCTCAATAGCATCATTTACAAATTTATTTACTTACTCATTTATTTAGTTTTTTTCCTCGTATACGTTCAACTCTCTGAATCGCATTTACCGAAGGACGAGGAAAATCCTCATTTGATCATGAGGGAAAAATCGACCCGCACAGACAGAAAAGTTCGGTAAAAATTACCATTTCGTTTGGTAATCGCGTTCTTCTTTGACCGTCCCGGGAAAATTGCGGTACCGGTCAGGAAAATTTTTTGACTGCTTTTATCTGCGTCTTCGATCAAAATTAACTACTTAATAAAAGTTATCTAGACGTATGCATAATTTTTATTGAAGATATTGAATTTTACTGTGCGGTTGAGATATTTTTTTGAACGAATAAAACGCGAGTCCATCGCCAAATAGACGAATAATTATTAATTAATTGTGTAATTAATTGATTAATTGTGTAATTAATTGATTAATTGTGTAATTAATTGATTAATTGTGTAATTAATTACTTAATTGTCCTTTTTGGTAAATTACATTTATATCTGAAGTAACTTTGATTGATTTCGCAAGTCTGGGGGATTTTTCAGAAACATTTTTTCGGTCTTGTCTTTTAAAAAATATTAAAAAATGCTGATTTAAAAAAAAACTTCAGGTACCTCTCAATGACGTCGTATTTAGTCATTGAAAAAAAAACGTCGCCTTTATCACTATTTGGAAAGTATTCAATTAATTTTTTTATGCTGCGACATATCAGCTCTCGTTGTCGAAATTTTGTGGTGAAGTAATGCACGAGAAATAAAGAGTAATTTCGCTGCGTGATGTTTCCAGTATTGGATTTTTTATCAAGATCAAGCGGTTGAGATTCTATCGTTGTGGAAAACGTAGTCGAGTCTAATGTTTTCAATTACCCGCGGTCCATGGAATTCCACTTGAATGACTTTTGAATTGAATTTGTTGTTTATTTGTTATTTTTATTGTAATGGAGAGGAATACATTATCTAGAGGTAATTTTCGTGAGAGAGGGGAGGAGGGAGGGGAGAATCTCAGGTGGATGGATTAATCCACAGGATTGGGAAAAATAGCAGATGAATTATTGGTTTCCCGTGGATGAGAAGATGTTGTTTCCGTTGGGTGCATAATTCATCGGGTGACCCGCTCTTCTCCTATCTCAACAAGAGAGAATTGCCGGTGGGATTGTTTTCACTTCGGCGATGAACCGACTTTCAAAGCAATCACTTGTATTAAAAAATAATGCTATAAAGATCTTGCGGTTAAATACTTTGAAGTTACCCTTGATCGGAAATCTGCAGTAATCGCAACTTTTTATCATCTTACGACTTCGATTATTCGTTAAAAAATTCAGTCAGTTGTAGTTAAATTTTATGACTGAAAATGTTAGATTTCATTGCCAATTCAAGGAAATTACAACATTTATAAAGATCGAAGACGATAATTCCGCAATTTATTTCAAGTTTCAATGAATAATTCAATGCCAAATTTCATAGATTTTTAAAATAATGAAACATTGAAAAATATATGGATGATCGTTTTTTAAATCCAAATTTCAGGTCATAGAATTGCACCTTTCGACCATTTTGTATATGGTCAACACAAAATTCCACTGAGAATTTCCCCGCACCTGGATTCGCCCAATCAGAGCGCAGTATTTGAGGTCATGTGACACCTTCACGACAAAATTATTTTGATAAATCACCGGGCTC
>JAPYZN010003041.1:0-25131 GCA_030522865.1 Psyttalia lounsburyi | reverse complement strand
CCTCATGAGTTATAAAATCGATGGAGTTTGTTAATATTATTAATTTTTCTTCCACTTTCAACTGCTAAAATTGTTGTTAACTGCGGTGTCCGCAACAGTCATAAGAAGCTTGTGACTGGCCATCTTCCGAGGGCCTTCCTCCGGGAAGCTCCTCGTGTTAATGACTTTATATCTATTCTTTAACTAGCGTGGATTATGGACAGTAACAAATAACTATCCTATAGTTCAAACATCCAATTACTGAAAGTTAGGGGCAATATTCTTGAGAGTTCGATTTATATTCACTGAGAATTTGTAGTCAACAAATATCGCTTGATGTCAGAATTTTTCACTCGTCGCAGTTCCAAATGTTGTAGATCCCAAATAATTAAAAATGTCCCTTTTCTGTGTAAAATTCTTTTATATGAAGATTATTGCATTTTAATTGACTACGTGGGCACGCAGTAAATAGATCTGATCAATACTGGAATAGGTACGTTGAACCGTATTCTCGGATTGTTATTCATGGGGATAATTTTTTTTTCTGGAGATCGACATGTCGATACGCGGCACTGTGGACTTCAGATCGCGTGCACATTCAGAAGAGTTCCCCTAACCCGGCGATGAGATGAAATTCACTACAAAGGGGGTGACTTATATAGCTTTCGTGCTATTGATTATTGGATATCATGATAAACAACAAAAAGTCATATAAATATGCATGAGAATTAAAGACAAGAGTGGCAAGCGTTACTTGGACTCAATTCTGTACTAATAACAGAGTCTAACGGTGTCATTTGAAAGTAATTCTTTTTGTCAGATAGGGCTTCATAAGGCGTCGCCTTCGGTCTGGATTATAAACTTGGATTCGTCAGAAAATACTAATTCTGGCCTTGAACCGAAAATTGCTGTCTTGGGAAGTAGGTCTTTACTCTTGTAGAGAAATTCATAGCTCAGAAATTTCCAAGAAAATAATATTTTGATCTGAGAACATACATCTTTCATCAAGCAAATTCATACTGTTTCGAAAAATGCAGAACAATTCGAGCACTGCGAGAAAACGACTTCTCGAACAATGTCTAGTGGTTTTTATATTAAAATAACTTGGATTTGAGACTGACATTTTTTAATAGATTGATCCAAGTAGACTTGATTTGAGAAAGCTCTCATTCTTGTTATAAATTAATCTTTGTCCTTGCAGTTGGTACAAAATTTCGTGAAGAAATTTTTCCTTTCCTCATTGTAAGATATTTTCTGATATTTTTTTAATATTTTCCTGTCCTCACGTATATCCTTTCGGGTTTTTACGTATTTACCCATCCCACCCCCCGACCCCGCTGTACCGCATTCGCCAAGGACCAAGGAAAAACCTCACCCTGAGGGGAAAACCTTGGCCAGGTACAGTCGTCCCTTTTTACAAATTTTTTCAAATTTTGACTGCCGGTGACGGGAAGCGAACCCGGGTCATCGGCATGCCAGTCTAGCACTCTAACCGCACGGCCACTACCGTCGGTCCATATTTTCTGATATTTTCAAGTCATAAGTGTCTTGATACACAGCAAAACATTTTTCTAGAACAAAATTTGTTCACTCACTGCATTTCATTGCAGACGCTATCCCACTTAGACATCCTCGAGTGGTATTGAGTATAAGAATAAGTGTCATTAACATTTCTTAATTGATTCTTTATGTCACCACTCAGCAACGAGGTCTTTGACCTACTTTACGACAGGTGGTGATATCACATACAATATTCTCCATTCGTAATCCATCCACGAGTGCTCGGTACTTTGTTCACTTCAGATTTTTGCTCAGAGATATTTCATTATCGAACGATGTGACTGGACAATTTTTCTACAATTCCATTGATATAAATCAATGAAAACTCTTATGTGCTTTAGACAACCCGCATTTCTTTAGAACCTTCCGGGAGAGATATAATAAATTTTAAGAAAATGAAATTTCCAGATGGATGATTGATGACGCGCATGAAAGTTTTCGTCTCTTTAATTGCGACTGGAAATACCCCAAAGGGAGATTGATGAATCAAGAGCGGTGGAGGCTTACCCTCGAAAAATAAACTCGCGCAGTCGATGATTGAACCTCGTCCACATTCTATTCATTTTTTTTTTATCTCCGCTCTCCCGTGTGCACGTTTTCCCGTTTTCTTTTTTTTATTTCGTCTATCGCCTTGGTAACGCGAATCAATTCGTAAGCGCGAGTGTCGCAAGCTGTCCGAAGAATTGACAACGTAAACACTGGGTGGTTCAGCCTCTGTTTACTTATTTAACTTTTGTGTTTACGGGAAATCTGTAAAATGTTGTTTTATGAAATTGATAGTAAATATTTTCAGCTGAACTTATAATGAATTAATACAAAGATGAACAAATTTTTGTCATGAAAAGTTTAGCTTCTGATGGGAAAATCCACGGAATCTCTGAATTTGGGTTCAATTAACCCATGAAATTTGATAGAAATCAACAAAATTCCAGTACACATATTCCCTTTCTGACAAACATTTGTAATTTATTATTGTATAATTGCTCTCCTAAAAAATAACTATCCACTAGATGTCCAGAGAATTTTCATTTGTTTCCAGCAGCGAAATGTGCTGAATAATCCATTTATTTTACTCATAACATTTATTAATAGAATTTTTTAATTTATTTTCAATTTCGTTCTAAATTGTTTTGAACATGATTTTTCGTTTTCCCCAAAATTCATAACTTTCCTTTGTCGTGATGATCGTTTAGCCATAAATATCTAATCTTCAATTGAAAAATCTGGTTTATCATCGGCATTCCAATAGAAATGGAAAACATCATACGACTGTAAGGAGATAACAGGGGAATTAAAAAACCATTAAGAGACAATTTAGAAATACCAAAACTATTGCCAAGATTTCACAATAACTTGAAATGTCGTATGGGTAGCTATTGCGTTGAATTTTGTAAGCAATCGTCGCAAGAACGATCCAGTGGTAATAAATTTTTTCAATCGATTCTGCCCCTCTGGCCAATAGCTCACCAAGAATTACCCCGTACCTTCCGTATCGACACTCGGTTCTCTCAACGACTCTCCTATATATATATCTCTTGGCAAACTCAAACGATATAAATCCCATTCCGCGGGTCTCGGTCTACATGAATATGGGAATACGTGAATATGTATGTTGCCCAGGTGGGCATCGAGTTAACGCGCATGCACAGATGGACACTCCAGGGAGAATACCAATAGAATATCGCGAGTGGCTTTTGAATTTCAGCAGGATAAAGTGGGAGTAAGTAGGAAGGAGGGACAGGGGGTGGCGAGGGGGAGGGGTTATACGTTGCATATATTCACACTGGTTAAGAGGTAAAGAGGGATTGTGGAGGAGTCTGAGAAGACAAAACTCGTTGAGTTTCCGTGTGTAAAACGGTCGATGGCATTGAGGCCTCGGGCACCCGCTGAGTTAACCCACTAGTGTTAGTGTATAACTCGAGTGAAGGAGAGGTGATCCTATCTGAAGTGAAGGATGATCCTGGTTCGCGATCGTGGATCACAATGATCTTACGCCCACCAATGGAACCCCCGGTGCTATGATACCAGCGCCTCTTCTTCACGCTTTTATACGCCAATCGGTTTTTCCTTTTATTATACTGGGAGATTTTATTTTTCTTTCTGAAGTTACTACACACATTAGGGAGGGAAATAGTCATGATCGCTTTTCAGCTCGGTCATGTGGCTCAATTAGAATTTTTTTTCCTTCAGTTAAGGTGTCATTTGGAACACTGGTTAAGTTAGGCCCAGTTTAGTTCTAGTTTACAACTTTGTTGTTTGAGAGATATAGGTTTATTCTTGTGTTAGGGAAATTTTATCGAAAGATCAAGGAATATCACTGAAAGAATTCGAATACTTGTTCAATGGTGATATTGGCGGACCGTCACACCTATAACCATTCAATTATAAGTATGCTATTCTTTTTCCCATATCCCTTCACCCCCTTCCACCCCCCTCCAATATTAATTTAAATTTGAAACGAATACTTTTTAGTTGAATTTATGGAGTAGCTGGAAAATTGAATCTTAAATGATCACTCATTTTGCTCCTAGAATTTTCAGGATGCATCCGAAGATTTTTATTTTATAAAATCAGATTGCCGAACATACTATTAGAGAAAAATTAAATATTGAAGTTTTTATAAAAGTTTCATAAAACTTGCACCGTTGATGGTTTTGTTGATGTGTTTTCCCAATGGAAAATGTAGTCATGGTTAAAGGTACGACTATTTAGAGAAAGTATTTTGCGGTTGTTTTGCATGAATAATAAATTTTAGAAAAAAACGAATTATCAACTTGGATGTCGAATATTAAAAAGTAATTTGTAGTTGTGATTGTGCAAAAAAAATGTTTGGATACCTTTTTTTTTTTAATTGGACAAAAAATATTTTGTAGCTGAAAAATTGGATCTAATCAGAGTTTTTCTTTAACATGATACTCTCGAACGTCTATTAATAATTTTTGGAAGTAGTTTCGGGTTATGTTTCAGTCAACAGAAGTAAAACAATGTGCAAAAGTTTATTCAACGTATTGAAAAATTAGAAATTGAAAAGAGCTAAATGTTTACTAAATTTTTTCAATTTTTTATTGATATATGTTGATCAAAATATCGTAAAAAAATAAGTTTCAGCAATGAAGGATTGATTTATCTGACTTTCTCTATTTTTTTTATCGTTTTTCGTAGAATAATTGAACTTTAATCTATAATTTTCATTGATTTCTTCATGAGTATGCATTTTTTTTATGACCAAGTAGAACACATATAAAGAATTGTTTTTCAATGAAAAACGGCCCTCCACTAACTGTCGAGCGTAATTTTTACGGATTTTTAACGATTTTTAGGACTGAAAATTGATCAAGTTTGCGCTGTTTTAAACCCTTTTTTCAAAAGAAAAAGATATATAAAAAAAAGGGAGGACAAGCCTGCTAAACCCCACGAGTAAATTCCCCAAACAATTTGGCGATTTTCAAACGCGAAAGAGGAGGCTAACGGGCAATTACTGAAGGGAGCGATCGACAGCCGATTTTCGGGTGGCTCGCAACAGAAGAGGACAAGTCTGCTGTTACACAGGAGGGGACGGTATAGTGGGGATGATGATGGTCTGGGGCGAAAAGTGAGGGATTCGAGCGAACCGGATGTGCGGACACGCGAAAGATAAATATAGCGAGAGGGCGTCGCCTGTCTACGTGTGCGAGGGGACCCTCCTGTGGGTTTGCCGCGATGATTCTCAGGGGGATTCCTTTCAGGAATAACATCGTCACGTTTTTAATGGTGACAAATTTCAACAGGGAATGAAACAAAAACATCGCTCAGAGATTAGTTCCAATGCAATATGTCATGGTTTTTTCTGCTCCAAAATTAATACAAAATTGCTTTTCTGTTACGAAAAAGTTTTTCTCATTTAACGTATCCAGACACAGTTACCCAGAATCCCCACAATAATTATAAAACAAATATCACGGAGTATTCAAAATTTTATGCCATGATGGAAATGCATATGAGATGCCTTGACATTATACCCCTGGCCTCTGGAGAACTGCAACACTTGCACCCACCTAAGTACAAAAGGGGCAATCTTGTATTCATGAATTTCTTGTACCATCACCACCAGCAGCCATGTTCCCCTTTCTCCTCACCGGTCATCCCTCTGATACATATACAAGCCGCAGTAACTTGGCTACTGTGCACCTGAAAGGCGACCCATCTCGCTGTCTCGTCGAGCGTGAACAGAAAGGAGCCAAAGTTTCATTAAAAAATCGTCGACACAAAATATATTGCAAACGAGAAAGGGGAGAAAAAAGAAGCCACAGTGCCTAACAGCCGGCGAAAACTGAATAATGGCGTGATCGAGTAAAACCCATCGGCCAATCTTTAATCTATTTGTCGCGCCATATTGGCCCCCCCCCCCCCCCCCCCCCGTCTTCCCTCTTTTTCATACAAAACCCAAGTATCATCTTGTATTCATGAATTCTTCTTATGCCCTGCAGCCCCTGAGACCACTCAAGAAACCTGCGAGAAACGTCCCCCAAGTACTTTGTACGTTGTTCGCCTACCAAACCGTATGCCTCTCCCTCATTGCCCAAGACCTCGAATACCTCGAAAAAATACTGATTTTATACACTCCAGTAGTGCAACCTCCACAATTACCATTAGAAAATAATAGAATACAATGACCTTCAAGTGAATTTCTCCAGTATCTTACTTCTCCGAAGGTGCATTGATTTCATCCGAGAAAATGCAAAGTGATATCCATTCGTATCCGGTTGAATGATAAGGTGGTAGATACGCCACCACCAAGAGAGAGAGAAGAGTTGTAAAATTTTTGATGACTACTTGGCCACGACTAAACGATAATTCCGCTATTTAACAGCAGAAAGAATCTTCGGAACATTTTCTCTTCTGAAAATTACTCGCCTCTAACATCATATTTTTCCCCTTTTTTTTAGTTTCTTAAACGATAAACTCAAGGTCACTTGTGTTGGTATGAGTAATGGAAAATATAAAGTCCATCCGAAAATGGTGAAATGCAATTTTCAATGCGCAAATGTGATGCAAATTAAAAATAAATGGAACTGGGGCGGGTGGAGTGAAGAAGAGAAGAATAAGATAAAAACTAGTATTTATGTTTACTGCGACTCTTAGTACATATAATCGTCGCAGAACTATACTTGCAATATGTATGTAGCACTCATCGTCGATAGACATTTGCGGTTTGAAGTTATCCGCAGTATGCGAGAAGGCTGGGGGTACTCTGAAACTCACGGCTATCGTAGGTATACGTGTATAGTGTATACTCTACGGTACAACAATGTAGTGCCACAGCATGCGTAATTGCTAGGGTAATTTACATGAACTGTCAAGAATTGCCTTGGCCTTCGTCCATACATTGACTTTGGTACGTAGTAAGTGTAAATCGGTTGAATGCCGCTGGTATCTCATCATAACCTCCCATGGTGTTACTCCATACTAGCATGGTATTTAAGGTATGGTCGGTGGCAAGGCTACCTCTAACCAATGTCAGTAAAAAAGAGTCTTTAGGAGTGCATAATTACTGGCACTTTGCCGGGATTTTCTGGAGATAGTGCTTCAATCATATATTCAGATGTTTATTTTTTTTCAACTTTGTCTATAGTTTATCGCAAATGTACCTTTGCTTATTCTAATATTCATTCCGATATTGTAGGCAATCAGATGCCTACAGATCGTTTTGATAAGTTCCACTTATCATCTGAGTAAAAAATTAGATTCCAGATTTTCATCTTGTGAAACGATTGTTTTAGAAATATCCTACGATATATAACTACGAAAAATTTAGAAGAAACTATTTTTGATAAAGATGACTTTATTTGTGTAAGAAACTAATGCCTCAAAAAATGTCAGGAAAATAATAGCTGGCCTTGCGATAAAAATACCTTTTGATCAAGAAAGTTTTTGCTTATTCGAAAAATGAGAAACAATTGGTTTACGAGACAATGGCTTCTCAAGCTAAGCCAAATGGTTTAGCATTAAAATATTCCGTATTTCAAACTGGACAATTATTGACTAATCGATTAAAATAGACTAGATTTGAGAAATCACTTTCAGGTTATAAAACAAAATTAACTTTGTCGTTGAAACTAGGACGAAATTTCTTGAGAAAAGCTTTTCATTTTGCTCAGCATGAGATCATATTGTCTTGTCAATTTTCGATTTACCTGAAAAACAAAAATAATTTTTTTTTACAAAAATTATGCCCAGGAAAATGTTTGTTCTATTGCTCGTAGAAGTAGAAAAAATTATTTTGTATATCACTGTGAATAATAGAACTCTCATAGAGATTAAAAAAAAAGATTGCCAAGTAAGGAAATTTGTATTCATGGCCCTGCAATAAAAATTTCTGTAAGTAGATTAGCTTCACATTGAAGAATTGATAAAACAATATTGATGAAATGAAAAACTAGTAGAGGAAGGAGCGATGTTCGTGGCGCCAAGTTTTGTAAATCCCTGTTGGATGTTAAACTTGTGTTTTTTCTTCTTATCTGCGCCAAGAATAGTGCTGCTCTCTTTACTAATTTTCCATTTCATCAAGATTCCTTCCTCGATTCTTCAATGTAAAACTATTCTACTTACAGAAATCTTTATTGTAGGACCATGAATACAAATTTGCCTGACTTAGCAATCACTCTTTATTTTTCCATTTTTTAAGGCTCTATGAGAGTTTTATGATTCACAACACCCAACAAAATATTATTTTTATGTCTAGGAGCCACAGAGCAAAAATTTCCCTTGGCACAGTATGCGTAAAAAACTTTATTTTTGTTTTTTAGGAAGATTTTACTCAATTTTTTCAAAACGAGGTAATAATAACTTTTATGCTTTTCGTTCTTCTAAATTAATTTTTTTATAATGTTTTGTTTTCTTTCCACAAAAAAAGTATTTTTATCAAGAAATCTTTTCCAGCATTCATTCTGAATGCGAAATTCGGATACATTTAATTTGAAAATTTTTGAAGACAGCCGATGTTATTCCAATTTCCACAAGAACAAAGTTCGAAAATATACTAGACCAAACGTCATCCATGGATTGAATTAAGCATATGAATCAATCCAAAACCGGGTAGAATTTCCAAGTAAAGAGACGCATCAATTACATTCATTCGTGTTTATTTCGAGTTCATAATAAAAAAAAAGGTGTAATAAGAAAAGAATAAGGCGTTAGGAAGAGAGGAAGAATATCGTTTTATGCCATGGGTGCCCGTAATCACGCGATTCTAACCTCGCTTCGCTCGATTAAATCGCGGGTTACGGACACAATGACATCAAATATTGTATGGAACTTGTGCGCAATGGTGTTTTTTGGCTCGTGCGATTATAACACTCGCCTTCGGCTCGTGTTACAACCTCCCACGAGCCAAAAACACCATTACACACATGTTGCATAATATACTATTTCTCTTTCTCACTCATGCATGAGGTTGGTTCGTACGGCTACCAACTTGACGAATTGATTCTCCGCTCAGATGATGTGAAATGCGAGACTGAGAATAAGAACTCGTTGCTATATGCGTAACTTTGTTGATATTCACTTGAACAGAATAATAGTTACATTGACAGAAAACTTGTGCTTGATTTATATGTTGTAACTTAGGTTATTTTCAGCGTAACTTATCTCGTATTCATTTTATCGAATGAATATTATTCCACGATGGTGGAAGCAGTAGTTTCGTCGTGTGTAGGGTCGAGATACGCGGTAGGATTTAGCCAGAAATTTTGGATAATCGGAGTCGAAAATTTTTCTTGGCCGATACGTTCCCGCGTATCCCCCATGAGTTCCTTGATATAATTGAAAGAGTACTTCACAAAAAAAAATTCTCTCAGTGTAGAATATCTGGATACGTGTATTAACGTATTAATTCTTGATATAAACAATGACTTGAATTCTTGGATATAGACACGTTTTAACAGAAAAAAACAATATCGCAAGATATTCCTTTTTCATTTTATTATTGACTCTAATTCGTTCATGCTACAATGTCTTTACAAAAAAAGAAACTGACTTTATCAACTTTCTCTTTATTTATGAAACGAAAAAATGATCATATCTGATACTATGATTCTACTGATTGAAGTAATCATTACTGTTGACGACTTCTCACATGATCCACACCTTGCGCCTCCCCTTTCCCAATACTATTAATTACCATCCATTACAAAGAGCCGTTAGATGAATCCTGCGTGATTAATACCATTCAATCAAACATGTTCTTCGTGATGAGCAAAAGCTCATCACGAAAAAATATGATCGTTGCCTCCCAGGTACATTAGATAATGAGATAAACACAGTGCACTTAGTCCAGTTACCGTTTATCGACCGACTCCCCCAGAGAAAATGGAATATTTACGTTGTTTTTCAACCTGTTTTTCGTCACAATCTTTTTGGCTGCAAATCCACTGAATAAACTTCACTTTTCTCTTCAACCATTCAGACAAATTAGACTTCATGTTGTGAAGGATAATGCCCTGACACTGACCATGTGCAACGCTATTCAGTACTGTGGCGTCTTGTTGATTCATGACACACGCGAGACCTCTTCTCGCCTCATTAATTGAACGTCCAATAATATTTCCGACAGATTAGTTTTTTCATGGGTTGATTTATATTCAGCTGAGGTTCCAACAGATCCTTTTACAAGCTTTCCCTATCGATCTTTCGGTATAAAAGAAAATCAAAGGTCAATTAATTATTTGGAAAATACTCGTTAACTATTTTAATTTAGAATTCAGTGAAAAAGAGTATAGATGCTTTTAACTTCTTCCCTATTTTCGCCGTTGTCAGTGAGTATGAGTTTCTGACGGGAGACAGATTTAAGAGCCCGAAAAAGTATAAAAGTATAAAAGTATTTGACTTTCAAATGTATTTTTCAGATGGGAATTCTTCTCACATTATATCCTTATTAAATTGAGAAGATCACATCTTCATTCAGCCATCAGTGGTGATAATCCCAGTCAAGCGTGAAAAATTGTGTGGGGAGATGTGAAAAATAAAATATGACGGGGGAATACGGGACGATCCCTTCACATGTGCCTTTTTTTACCACTCTATGAGATAAAATTTCTCTTTTGCCGCAGGGATGACGCGGAAGTTGAAATTAATAATATCGACTTTCCGTCTGCTCTCGAATCGGATCAACCGGGGCCAATCAGTTTGGTTAATCATAAACTCAAAGATATTTCATTCGTTTCATTATTTCCTCGCATTCCATCTATCAGTATCACAATTAATTGTCAAGAAAAAATGCGAACGAAGAGCTTCATTCTATTTGTCATCCCGGTGCGAGAAGTAAAGTTCGAAGTACGCGTCGCGTGCTTCTAATGCGACTTATTGTAGGGAGTAACGTAAAATAGTGTAGACCACTCCGCCAACAACTTCGTTTCCAACGAAAACAAAATAAACACCCTAGTGCCCTAATGTATATAATATCTAACGTTTTTTAATGAAAACCAAAAAAACACTGGGAAATTTTTTTTTTCAAGAAGACTGTTTTGATTTGTATCAAGCATCTTGGACTAAAAAATATATTTTCCAAGACAAAGATTGTTTATACCATGAATGTACTTTGTTAAATTAAAGCTAGTTAGATCAATTTATTCAAAAATGTTACAGTTTAAAATTAAAGATATTCTGATGCAAAAACCTTGAGATTTAGTTCAGATAATGTACTTCTTGTGTTTCAATTGCTCCACATTTTTTGAACAAGGACAAATTGTCTTGACGAAATGTTTTTTATCTTAGAGAAAGTTATTGTCAATTTTTGAGCTATGAATTTCTCCATAAGAGTAAAGACATTCATCTTAAAGCACGTTTTTTTTCTCAGTGCATCTCATTATTCACTAATTACTCGTGAAATATGAGATTCGTGCTACGGGGACAACAGAATTGTCCAGACCAAACATTTTTGGCTAAAAATTTCGATGATGTGAACATTCCTGTAGCTAAACACTAGAATCAGTAGTTGAACGCACAAATAGAACATCAAAACTTTTGATGGGTAAAAAAAAAAATTTATGTTGAGAGTTTCAATTTGTTCACATGAATCGACCATTAAGATTGGATGTCAAATAGTAATTCAAGCGATAAATTAAATCTGTGAAAAAGTTCCGCTACTGAGCCATAGTAGAGTATTGGAAAACTAATACTACACTTTTTAAGAATTTTCATGAAATGACAGTTTACTGAAGTTCCATGGAGTTTGGTTGCTGAAGGTTTACGATTTGTCGACACGCTTTATGGGAACTGTAAATTTTCCCTTATCTTATCCCCTATAAATTAACAAAAATGAAAAAAGTATTGAAAGGTTGGGACCAACTGTAACGATTTCCGATATCATCTCCTTACTACTATCTTTAGTTATAAATACAAATATCGAAGGCATACACCTTTCCCTAGGTGTATACACTCTTCAACTTTTAATATATCAACATTTTTTCTAAAGTTCATTAATTTTTGCTTCCCTAGATTCCATTTAATGCTGCTTCCTAGAGAATTAGTTAGTTCCACGAAATTATAATCTTCCTTTGGTAGTCATGAATTTTTCTCTAAAAATCATTAATTAAAAAAAACCTTTAAACATAAATAGGCAGGTAGATAGTTAGGTTATGTGATCATTTCCGGAGAATCCTCGTCAGGCTCTCGATTAAAATCCCCAAAGCTCCCCCTCTTCATTTTCCTCACTCGACCTTCACTGTTCAACTCTCGATCCTTTCCATCCCCGGAAATTGACTTTGTCGCTCTGCAGAGTGCTAGCACAACCTGTAGGCGGAGTCCTCTCGTCCTTTCCCGTCGAGACGGCTCAATTCGCACGATTGATTTATTGGAAAATACAAACTGGAAAGCCAAAGTTGACGTCAAAGGAATCAATTGAAGCTTCAAAAGTGCAAAAAAAATCAATTCGTAGACTGAACAGAATTTCAAACCTATGAGAACAAATAGAACAAATGAACAAACAAAAGGTGCACTCAATCAAAATATCACGAATCAATGGGGGAAAATGGATTACACAGTTTTAACTGGATCCTAGGGTCTATAAAATGGGAGGAAGGTGTGTATCCATCGTAACTCCGCCAAATTTTCCACAGGAAATTACCAGCAACTGCGAGCTTCCTCCTGTCGCAGCTAGGGGAGTTACAGCGAGTTATGTACCCGGCATAAACTGGGTTAGAGACTAATAATCGAAAGTGACGGTAAATTTGTTTGCCCAGGGGGCAAATCCACCGATGAAGTTTCTCATCATCGCACGCACACTTTATTCAGCCTCATTTGTCCCTCGTATATATTGCATCGCTTCTTCAAAGACACGAGAAACATTCACAGATGAGGTCTATTCCTTGCCAAATAATTCAACGGCGGACCCTCACCTTCTTAGGAATTAATGCAAAATCCCAATTTGTTTTCATTTTTTTCGACAATCGACATTTCGAAGTTGTTTTTTTTTTCAAATAATTTGGATTCTTTGTATACAGTATGTATTTATTACGCCTCAAAATTTATCATTTGCTATTACTTCTAGGATTGTTTCGAATATTTACATCTAGTTTTAATTCTTAGATGTTCATAACAACAATTTAAATTTTTTAAATTATATCCGGAATTTTTTAAATTACGTTTTATCTTGATTTTTTTGTAATACTTATAATTAGAACAAGAATGTTGAAGCATTATATCATTTGGGTTTTACATTTACATTTACATTTTTTTAGAGGATTGGCTGATTTTTGTCAGAAAAAATTGAATATGGAATCGATTCAGGATGAAGGTTAACTTGAACGTTCACTCAAAATACTTCCTGGGAATGTGAATATTCCTTTTTATTGTTATTATTTCATTGGTTTTCGAAGTAATTCTGACTGGAAATCCCTCCTAGCCTGCCTGCTCTCTTTTCTTTGTTTTTGAGATCCATCTAATTTCTGACCTTCTAAAATTTAATCTTTATATTTTGATGAGTCATTATTCTGTAAAATACTATTTAACCGGAGATCAAAACGCTGCAATACAAAGAGACAAGGGTAAATGGTGCAACAAAATGAAGAGGCGAAATGAAGAGAACTCAGAGATACAGAAAAGAACCTTCTGGAATGCCAAAAGTTAATCATTTTCGAATATTCATTAAAATGGGTGACAATATTATCCTTTAACAACTCTTCTCCTACCCAGCTGGAAAGGAATTTGATTTTTATGGACCGTTGACCAATCATTTTGAGGAGACTTACTTAAATTCGATTCTACGTAATTGAATTTGCGTAACCATCCGAAGATTCAATATCAATTCCCGTAGCTATTCCAATTAATATAAAGTTCAAGAAAGTATTTATCCGAATTGTTCTATCTCAGATCATTTCTCTCACATCACTGAAGTAGAACTTACTATTTCCATTGATTTTTTCTTAAAAAATTTCTTCCAATTTCTGGGCATTTGTTAGTTGATGGAAATTTTTAACCAGTACACTCAGAAAATAATATAATTTTGCTTAACATATTTTTTTGGACAACCGAATACCTAAAATGTCTGTAGTAAAACTCACTTTGTATTCTTGCCAAGAGAATATCGGCTGGCTAATATTATTTTTTTTCTCACTGTACAACATAAATTTCAGCCAAATAATTCTTAGTGTAAAATTTATTCATTACTAATTACAGGTATAGATAAATTGCGGAATTAATTCTGATGACGCTTTGCATTTGTACTAAAAAAAATTCTATATATAATACGCGAATGCGATTCAGCCAACAGTCTAAGGTTATGTAGATAGCAATTATTCCGTTTCCGAAGAAATATGGCACTTTCACTTGCGAGTAGCGTGAAAAATTGAAGAATATGCATAACAAATAATTATTTTTTTTACATACCAAATGGTTTAAGATTTCCAAGCGACCCATTTCTTGTGTACATTTGTTGCAGAGAAAATCAAATTACTATATATTCACGCTATTAACGAATTATTGTCCCCATTTTCAGTGAATTCACCAATGCAACTTCTCTTCATATACATACATTGAACCTCGTTTCTCCGTCAAGTACCTACAATGACTTTTCCAACGATGATTTTTAAACGCAACTTTTGTTGTTATGGGTTTCCCTTGCTACATGAATTTGCGTAATGACAGACTAGGAGATTTTTACTCTCGCGCAGAGCCATAATTCTCTTAATAAGGTCATTATCGTGTGTGACCCATGGATGAAAAAGATTGCGCGATAAAAAACGAAAGAAAACGTGAATTACCATCTATATAAGTGCACGAGTACTTGGCAAATCTACATAACTTGCCCCTGAAAAGTATATGCAAGGATACATCCGATGTGAAAAACACAGAGGAAGGGAAACATATAATCTACAGTGCACAGAAAGGTCTAAACAGATTCTGTCCCCGGAGCTGCCTGGCATCCACGTAAATTCCACACTAGCTTCGATTTGCATTCTAAAGTAGATGGTATGTGAGTAACCGGAGAGTGGGAAATTAGTGAAGGAAGCCAATCGAACGATTCGTTGACTCGTCAATGCATGTATTTTATTGATCACGTCTATGGGTCGTTGGGGATAAGAACAGCGAGAAAAAACCGATAGGATTATCTTCAGCGAAACTTGTTTTGAAGATTCATGATGAATGGGGTAGAACACAAATCATTAACTAGAGGAGGACAATTTGTTTACGTCACACTGTCTGCAGAAGGCTGTTTTATGAATATTGTAAACGAGAACAGTGTTTTTAGATGCGTGGAATCATATCACTTGCTTTCGGCTTGTGTTATCAATCTCCCAGGAACCTAAAAGCCCTTTCCCGCAATCGTATTTTTTTATTAATATGTTCAACCCTGATGGGTTATTTACAAAAAGAAATGTTACACGATATTGAATATCTTTGGCTCAATGCTAAGTATACACTAGTTCTGGATAAGCATTTTAACCTTCAAATCTTTATATTACATGTTTTTACAAATTGGTGGATAATTTTTAAAGGCTCTAAGTCCTTTGCCACCAAAAATGCAATTATGGTGTAGGGTCTAGGGCACTTCCATTTTATCAAACCGCAATCGTATCGAAATGTACTATTGTAACTCAGCCGAAATAGTGTACTGTGTTCCAAGTGCGTAAAAAACATATTTTCTGCCTACATGGACCGAAAGTGGGCATTCTAACCTCGCTTCGTTCGGTTAGGAGCGCTTGCTTTCATTCATTTTGACAGAAAAATTATATTCAACCCCCGGGAGGAGAATTAGCCAAGCATTATCCACGTGCTTACGAGTAATTTTGTATGTGAGAATGACTTGTCTACTTTTCCTCTCCAGGTGAGAAATATACTATTTCTCACACACGCATAACACATTCTGTTTATTATGGTATATCAAATTCGCTGATCGGAATAGTAGTGGAGGTAAAGTGGTTGTTTTCTTCACAAAGTGCGTCAAACATGGTGCACAAAGGCTAATTGAGTCCGACTCGATTTCATTGTGGATTATACGTAGTTTACATACTAAGTGGTGAATTAATTCACATTTTCAAAGGAATTTGGAGAAGCTGTAAAGTGCTACTTCACCAACCTCAAAGTATCCATGCTTCCTTGTGGGGGAATCAGTTATGCACACTAAACCGACAAAATAGTACATTTCGTCCCTGGCGCCCGAAAATCGACTCATGTGATTATAATCCTCGCCTTCGGCTCGGATTATAAAGCCACATTCGTCAGATAATACTTTCATCGCCTGGTCACATAATGTACTATTTCGATATGATGGCGAGGAAGAATTTTTGGGCTCGTGAGTGGTTTATAGCACGAGCCGAAGGCGAATGATAAATTCCTCCGAGTCTAAAAACACTACTCTCATGAGTATCGAAACCGATTTTTTCACTAGATGAGTGCGTAATCTTACTTTGTACACACTGTGTAACAACAATCTTATTGTCACGTAGCCAAACTGGCATTCTAACCTCGCTTCGTCCGGTAAATAATAAGACGGGAGAAGTGGGAGAGCCAGGCTGACGAATAGGGGGTTTATGAAACCGTAGTGGTAGTATAAAAAAAACTCAGTAAAAAATTTTTTTTGTTCTCACCTTAAATTGTCCTGCCCATGAACCTAAATAAAAAATAAAATAATACGAAATTACACGAATAACCAACCACCGAGCCAGCCGTTCGATTGTTGCATGATACAACCCAAGACTTTGGGTTGTTTATGGGCCGTATCTTCAGTTTAACGTCGACCATGCACACGACGAACCATTCCATCGCCTTTGTTTTCAGCCCAGTCGTTTGGCCCAGGGTAGACATACACCCATAACCGCAATGTGCAGGTATAATGCCCTCAAACCCTCCTCTCCACTGCTTGCTCTTTCTTCACTCGCTTTATACACACGTGAAAACGAAACTCACGCGCTCGCAAACCAGGGGAGAGGTGCATATCCCAAAGGAATTTTGCCACACTGTCCTCCCCACTCCCCTAGGTACTCGGCCTCAGTAACTCCTCTCGAAGGAGCCGTTAAAAAACGACCAACTGCGAATTCTTTCAAGAATTTTAACCCTCGTAATTATTTATTCACCCTGGAAACCATTTTTTTTATGATTAAAATTAACTCATTGGTGTTTCTCGCATCTCTTCACTAACAATTTTCCCAAATTTTTGTCTCGCTTGAATCATTTTCCGATATAGAAGTCGTTATGTTGTGTGAAAAAGTAACTTTTAGGTGCGTCCAAGACAAGAAAAAGAAAAAATCATTTTCTCATGAGTACGTACGCCTTTACTTCTATTAAAAATTTATGGCTGGAAAATTCTCAATACCAACATTTTTTACTTGAAAATATCGGACTGAAAAAAAAATTGTATCTTTATTCTAATTACATTTTGTATTGTCAAAAATATATGGACCATTTATTTATAATATGACTTCTGAAATCGAGTCAGACGGTTTTTGCAAAACAACATTTTGGATTTGATATTAAACAAATATTGAATAGATCAATTCAACTAGACTTGTTTTGAGAAATCACTTTCTTATCGTGAACAAATTGGACTCGTTTTTAGGACCAATATGTCTCTTTATCGCAGTATTAGATATTTCACTCTTGACTTATTTCAAGCCTGTGTTTCTTAATAAAAGTACAGGCATCCAACTCGGACAACTTTTTTCTCCTTCGCGCACGCTCCATGTGATTCCGGAAGAGATTAAGGCCTTGGTGGTATACTCTTCATTCTGATCACTCATTAAACGAGCTGTAAAAGTCACGAATTTTTCAGACCCTTAACGTACCACTTGCCGAGAATATTAGTTAGAAATCACTTCGGGAAATCACTCATAACTTTTTTTCGCGAATTCTTCTAAGAATTTGACCCCTCGTAAACATCTATTTACTCTTGAAATCATTATTCTGACGATAAACATTAAACAATAGCTGTTATTCTCACCTTTCTCCTGAGCAATTTCCACAAATTTCTTTCCTGAAAACCTTGACTATACTTTTTTTTTATCATTATCGTTATTATCGTAGTTATAGAGAATATTAGTTAAGAAACACTTTGGGCCCATAACTTTTCCCCAGATGCTGTGCATTTTAATTCGTTCATTGTTTCCTTTTATTATTATTTTTTTCAAACCGCAATTACACCCCATAAAGCTCAGATTGAGACACGTTTCAACCATTATTCTCTTTTGTTGGGTATCGTTGGAAAGTGTTGTGCGCATATGGGTGTATCTAACGCTCCACAATATGAGTCTAATGAACCTTAAAAAAAAACAAAACACTTCAAGTGCAAAACAAGTCAGTCCATACAAATTGTGAAAAACTGCATAGCTGTCAATAAAACAGCGTGAAAAAAAATACGAGCCATCACCCAAGTATAAATGGCGGATGCATAAAAGTACCTCCAGCGGAAGATTGTACTTTCACTCCAAAAATGTATTTGCTGATAAATTCTGCTTTGGTTTCGTGTCTTCGAAACACGTGCATTCGATGCGTTCGTCGTAAATAACATGAAAAAAAACATTGAATGAGTTGAGGCGTGACACAAGAGCTAAATAAATGAAGCTACACTCGTGACGCGTCTCATTCTGAAAATATTGCATCACGAGGAAACCACGAATTCACACGTTCGACAGATTTTTATGCCTGACATAAATGTCTGATCAGTCCCGGGAATTTTAACAGCGTCGATGAAAAATAATGATGAATAAAAAGCTGATAAAAATGAGAAACCGTGATGAGAAAAAAAAATATGGAGGCGAGTAAACAGAAGGATCAACGATGAGGTTCGTTAGTGAGTCTACGGACATAACGAAGGCCCAGAAGAAAGAGAACGGCGATAATTATTCAGTCCACTATCCCGAGGGATCACCTCGTACGTATACCACTGGACCATCCATACTCACAGCGTCTAACTCGCTACCTTTTGACAATCTAAATGGATAATCAAAAAGATCTCATATTCGTGTTTCTATATCTCTCATTCTAATTCTTATTTTTTGTGAAGAATATTTGAATCAACAAAGCAAAAACTTTAAAAACTAGTTCAACAAGAAATTAATTAACCAGTAAACAAACATACATATCCTAGATGATTCCCGGTAGCTAAAAATTTAGAGCCGCTGAAAAACATTGATCACTCTATTAAAAAAAATGTAACATGGGAACCTGAATCTTAAAAGTTCACCTAGACGCAAATAGCTTGCCTTATGCTAAAGATATTTGTACGATTCTGCTCGGAATGGTAAAATCATCCATCAGGGTTGACTACAATAAATAAAAAACAAATTATTAATTATATTCAGAATTCTACGACCTTTGGTGTCACTCTAGTCCTCTATTCAAATCGTAGAGGAGAAAAAAGTCCTGTATGTCTAGAGATCTCTGTGATGACACAAAAAGATACAGAGCGGTCAGAGGGGAGTATCGGGGGTGAGGGCGAAAAGAGAATATATTAAGAATAGAGTGGCTTTTCTATGCTTGAGAAGGTCTCCCTGTAATCATGATTTTTCAGTCATATAATCAAGTGTTTCTGTGGGCATGCACGCAGAAAATTATTGACCGTGACCTTCCTCTCCCGCCCTCTGAAGGCGAATGTTACACGGGCCATGAGGCACGTGTCTCCCGTGTGTCCACGCTTCCTCACTGTTTGTTGCGCGGTGAAATTAATAAAGGACCTGCAAATTTAACGGCTATGAATTACGATATAAAATCCGTGAGACCGTGGGCCCACTGCGGTCTCATTTTTTTATATTTTTATTTTCCGTAATGAACTATACTTCGCGTGACTGATTACGTTTTTCGCGGATATTTTGAGCTGAAAAAAAATGAGCGAATGGTGAAGGAAGATGAAATAATTTTACTCTATTTTTATGTTAATTTATTGGTTATCTTGGATGAAGAATATCCCTCAATGTTGAGACCACCTGAAATATATCTTCCCACATTCTTAAAGTTTTTATTTCATTCTCAACTGAGTGATGCACCTCATTGGTCGCGTCACGCCTTCCAGGTGAGTGAGCGCCTTAAACGGCTGTACTGGAGTATGTCCGAGCCCTTTAATTTGGCACGTGTACCACACACTTTGCCATTGTTGGAATGATTATCGGTTTCTTTTCTTTTTATGTTGTTTTTTTTACTTTCTTCATTGGCTTCTCAAGCCAACACGTTACTTGAAGTTGCCCTGCTCTTTATCCAATGGCGACTCGGCACGCGCGATCCATCCAACCTCGGATACCTCTGATGCATCTTTTACTCGATCGAATACCAGTCAAGGACGATCTGCTCCTCCATCAGAGCCCGTGAGTGGCCGTGTCTCACAAGATCAAAGACGCGAATGCGACGTTCATCCATTCTTTACCTTTTCATTTTGTTTCGTATGAAGAAGAAAGGATGAGAAAATAATTCGGCAAAAATGAGAATCTCCACTTGTTTGTACTCTTGTTTTTCATCTCCGAGTTTATAAATAAATATAAAAAAGTGGAGGCAGTGAGAGACGGGCGGATAAGCAGTAGGATGAGGATTGGGTAAACAGGAAGTCAACCACAATCTCTGGTGAGCTGCTAGCCGAGTACCCACGGAGGAAAAGATAAATGAGAAAAAGTTTTGTGAAAACCAGTGGGGAAACCGTAATACCGTCCTAAGGTAGATCATTTCAGGGATTTATAATTATATATCACATCCTAAATTATAAAATCGATATGGCCCGTGTACGTAGAAGACCGTCCGGTGGTTTCAGATAACCGTATAAATACTGAAAGGAATGGAAATAGATGGAGCTTCAGTTGTATTCATTTTCGTGAGACTTTGATAAGTTATTTTAGTCATCTGTTTCTCCAAAATAGATCCATTTGGAAAAGAATTTCAACGTCGAGGTTGGCGTTTAAAATGTTAAAGATAATATTTCAACAATGGATTGGATGAAAAATTCTCGTTTCAAAAAACAATTTTCTATGAAAACAGAGTTTTCTTAATTGCCACCATTACAATTTTGGTACAATGAAAATAATTTATTATGGGAGCATAATCAAGTATGCAAAATTTCTGAATATTTTTCTTTAAATATGTTTGCTTTGAAATGGAACATTTCGAGTAACTAGGACAAAACGACTCAAATTACTTTTCGTGAAATATTAACTCAATTCGAAAATTCACAATTTACCCTGAAAATCATCTTAAATACGTTAATTTCTATCATTCACTAGATGATTTATGTTACAAAAAGAAGTTGCCCAATTTTTAATAAATACCGAAACCTTTTTTTTCCATTCTTTTTATTAAAACTAAAAATATTTTGAATAATTAGTTCTTCTCATGCTTTGATGCTTATTTTGAGAAGCAATCAAAATGAACAAAGGGCATGGCCTTCAATGTGGCAGTTAAAAGGGACAAAAAGGCATAAATTACAAAAAAAAATCCTCCTCTGCATGAAGTATTGGCAATCAAAGCCCGGGAGCTAAATGAATAATCGTCCAATAAAAATATTTAGTCGAACACGTGGTCCAACACAATGAATGTCCCATTGGATCAAAATCGATTGCTACCAATCAGTTGGCTCATTGCTTTATTTATCTTCGCAGTTTAATTTTTCCCTTACGCTTCATATCGTTGGTACGAAATTCGTGGCTAATTTACGCAGGCGAGAAACCGGTTATGGGTTGGGCGAGATGCAGTATGTGTGTTGCACGTTGGTAGGCCACCCGTAGCCAACACCATCGCGTGTTCAGCCTCAATTTCGTATTCATTAAATCCCCCATTAGCCAACCAAGAGGGTGTTCCCGAAATCGCTACTCGTTCACTGGTATACTCTAATCCCTTTTTGCACAAATTCGTCCATCCCCAGGTGATAAACCAAAGCATCCTATTCTGTATGCATCTCTATTTTGATATTTTTGTGGTTGACACGTAGAATAATCGGAATAATTAATTTTTCTAAAGAAAAATTCATTGAAAAAATTACAAGTGTAATCAGTGAATTCATCTGTACTAATTGTGATAAATGGCGATTTACAGGAATTAAAGGAGAGCTTCAACTACGGCCTGTTTTGCCCGCCAGTAAATGGGAAAGCTGGAAAATTTTTGGACGAGGAACGCCGCCTTGGGGATTATCCCTTCAACGGACCAGTTGGCTACTTGGAGGTAAAATATATGCTCTTCTCACTTACGATTAACCTTTTTGAGAGAGGTGTACCAAATTGCATCATGAACAGATCTTAATTTACGACAGAATATGAATTTTTGTATATCTTCTATTCCTTATTTCTACTATTTTAAATAACGTGGAGGAAAAAACATTTGAGTTTTAAGTAAAAATCTAGGAATGGGCGAAATAATACTGAGACTAGGTAGAATTAATAGTCATTTCGAGATTGTTTCCCCAGAAAATCCGAATAAAACTGCCAATTCTCAATCAAGAATGTTTAGGTTCTTAAATGTAGCTTCTCAAATAAAAAATGATGATCTTCATATTCTATAAGCAATCTAATCAAATTTATAAGACTTTTGTTATTCGGAGGATATTGCCTGATAGCTGGACCGAATTAATTTCGAATTATTATTCAAATATACTAGAATGTTATACTTTGACGATTTCGTTTAAGAAACAATGGTTCTTCACTTTTGAAGACTACGGTTTTCAATTCACCTAACCCTTGAAATAAGTAGATTTTCCATTACTACCACAGCATTTCTATCAGGAGCGATCCATGCTATTTCAATCGACATTTTCTCCATTTTGCTGAAAATTTGATATAATTTTAGAATGTACCAAACTCATTTACAATCCGTATTTTTAAAAAATTTAATTTGAAATTTTTACGTTCGAGTTTGTGAGTGATTTTGAAAAAAATATACCTCAATAAATATCAATTTTAACGAATAAGTGCATGAACACTTTTTTATTCAAAACTCGTGAACAACTCGTGAAGTTTTTGGGGGGAAATAAATTAAGTTGAAAAACGGTAAATTTACTACTGATTTATGAATAACCAAATGAAAAAGTTAATTGACAAGAAAAACGCATCTTTTGAAAAATTAAAAAAAAACCATATGGTATAGGGTATATAATTGAGAATTACCCGTAAAAAAAGGCATTCGCTCATCTGTAGTAGTTCTCGAGGTATGGAGTTTTTTATGTCGCGCGGTCAGGTATAGCCCATGTGCAAAATGCCAATACTCACGAAACGGGCCACGACTGATACAAGCCTGGGGTCGCCAGACATGAGTCACCAAGCTTGGCCCGAGGGTTGTTCAGCGGGACTTCACCAGTTCTGGAGCAGAGGCAGTTGTTCATTCTTTGAAGGACTTTGAAATTACTTTTGAAGATTAGATTAATAAAAAGTAACATTTTCAGACCAAAAAAAGGAAGGGGAACCATAAGAAAATAATCGTAATGATCATGTCTTAAGGGATAACTCGGGGTGTGGAATAAAGTCAGTGTAAACATATAAGGGCGAAATCAGATATTTTGGGAAGACAGTAGAAAATTATGAAATTAATGGGTCCATTTTACTTTCTCATAAGTTGTTCGCCCTTCCGATTTCACTCCGAATATATTAAGTGGATAAAATCGGTTAATCAAGAATGACTGCATATTGGGCGTTAGCAATTCTTAAATGATCAATGAAAAACAAATCAATTGCGAAAACAAGAATTTGTTTTTTTTCCCATTATTTAGTAATAAAAATACATAGCGCGGCTGCTATGAATTGGCCAAGCTCCCGTTACTACCCCAAAGATATTTATTTATTTTTATTCAATTATTCTGTCATATATACGCCCCTGAGTGACGTTAATCACCAGCTTTTTTAATACCGCCCGATTAATTAATCCATTGTAATTAAAATAATTGCACGCTGGCCCTTGATTGGCTACCGATCCTGGGCCAAGCTCCACGAGCAAACCTGGCCCGATGTAATCATTCCAGATTCTAACCAAGCCCGGCGCGGATCCCGTTGGGGAGGTCGGGCCGGAGTTGAGTAGTCCGGATACCGTGGTTGACCCGAGCTCGGCCCATTTGGTTCTTCGGGGGGGGCCCGCCCCCGGCGGCGCGGGGCCCCCCCCCCCCCCCCCCCCCCTCAGGTCTATATCGTCCAGAGCAGATTCTCTTTATCTGTAAAATTAACATTGGATTAAATCTGTGGATACAATGATCGTATCGATTGAAGAGAATTATAAGTTCACCACGAATTATAACTAGTTAATTAAAAAAAACATAAAAAGGAGTTAGATTCACTGATATTGGATATTTTGGATTCACTGATTATGGATATTTTTTAATTGGTTCTATTTGACGCAACTTTACGAACCTGAAATTCATTGTTGCGAGAAAACCTTCTACATTCAAGACGATGGGTATTAATAAACGGCACAAAAGAATTAAATTGACGGGTTCCGGTAATTGTTGGAATCTTTTATAGCATCATTTACTATTTTATGTCATACAGCTAGGCATCTTCTGTGAGCTTCTGACCCCTCCCGTACCAGTTTATGATAAATAGGTAATGATAAGTAATAATTTAGTAGAAATTAATTTACTTATAATTCCCGGTCAACTTATAATTTTCTGCAATCCGTAGAAATCATTAAATTCGTATATTCAATTCAATATATTCACTGCCAGATGAGGAGAATCTACACTACTGGACAGTATAGATCTCGGCGGGGGCACTCACTGCTCTCCAGCGACAGCACCGCTGTCCCTGATCGTACGACTTTGTCATTTGTTTATTAATAAATCACTACTATATTTAACTGTTGTGACTCTATTCTTCTACACGGAAATTTACACTTGTTTAGAATGAAAAAGTGTTCTAGCACTTATTCGCTAAAATAAATGTTTATTGAGATGTACTTTTTTAAAAATAACCCATTTGTTCCACCTTGGAAATTTCTATTACGTATAACTTACAAAACGAATTTTTGTTTCAACAATTTTGTGCGAAATGATCGGTCATAATCGGAAGCATACTGAAATTTTCTCGGAATTAAAAAAAAAAGTCCTTTTCGTGCGCGGCACCTAAAAAATATTATCCAAGCCTCGCCATGGAAAACATATCACCCTCCCCCACGTGCTTGCCATCCTCGCCTTCGGCTCGGAAGGCAATTTTGCACGTGGGAGACGATGAT
>JAPYZN010003040.1:0-10356 GCA_030522865.1 Psyttalia lounsburyi | reverse complement strand
ATTTTCGCTAAGGCTCTATACCCGGGATTACACTCTATCTTATGTTTCTCGAGTAAGACGCCTTCCTTCTCAAAATATTCTTGAATATAAGCATCTTTAGTCTAGTTCTACTAGACTATTGATCAAACTAGAAAAAGCGTAATGAATCAATGATGAATGTTATCCCTCTACTACAATGAGAAAATAAAAAGAAACATTTCATGTCACAAAAAAACAATGATTCGTGATACAAATGAAAGAACTTATATTTCCATAGAAACAAGATTCTTAATAACTAGAGAAAGCGATGAATTAATATGTATTGATTCATCCCCTATCACAAAATGTCAAGTGTAAGGAAATCTCATTTCAAATAAAAAAAGAAAGGGAATCTCATTTCGACTGATCGAATCTGTTGCATGAACCAACGTATATTCAAAAAAATCATGAATAATAATTAACTAGCTAAAATTAATCTAGGTTTCCTCTACGTCATATCCTTTTAAACCAATGAGATTTCGTTTCACAATACCATCAATGTATATTCACAGCGAAAAACAACAAGAAGTGGAACATAACCGTTGATCCTTTATCATAATATCAGGTTTATGAATGAAGAAAAATTTAATTTTCCTAGACCACCTACAGGATTCATATGAAATCACATTAACGCCAAATTAACGTTCCTTTGTTAATCGTCCTCAATAACACCAATCAACAAAAGATAAATATAATGTCTTTTCTTCAAAAAATAACTTATTATCTTAATAAAACAGAATTAACGTCATCTTCAATAATCGTCATAATAAACGCATGTACCGTACAACTCATTTCTCTTCACCAAATTATCTCTTAAAGGAACTTGATAAATCATCTTGATTCATAGGAATTAAGAATAAAGGTCAGGGACTATTCCCTCGCTTCCGCGTTACGTTCTGCATCAGTTGGTGCAGCAGCCTGTATAGCCAGTCTTGCCTCCCTGCGAAGTTTGTTAAGTTTAACATTGACAGCGCGAGTCATTTCAGCTCGTTTAAATGTAGCTGGAAAGTGGTTCCTAACCGTTACTGAAAAACAGAGATAAATATCTGAAATGTGAATTTTTCATCAGGCAAATGGCTTATTTTAGAAAGTACGAAAACTCAGCAATCTCTTGAAGGTTTTCGTCATTTACATCAAATGACAGGAGACTTTGGTACAAAAAAAGAAGGTTCAAATTTTGGGGTCTTTTCCTTTATAGATGAGAGCTGAGAAATATGGCAAAAACTCTTCTCATACAAAGGTACAAATTACCTTCAATTGCTTCATAAATATGACGATCCAAGGCTTGGTGGATGGGAGGGTTCTCGTCTGGCCTCCTTATCTTGTTTTTCCCTCCTTTGACATTGCTGATCAGTAGAATGTTCATAGGGAACAAAGACATCACGAGACTTAACGCCATTGCAGTGAACGACCTCTGATCTTTTGCCGCATTCCATTGAATTTGGCTTACTCTCACGTCACTTCCCCTTAGCCCAATCTCTACCTGATGAGGTAAATCATTGGATTAATTGATTAACTAATAGATGATATAACTTGGTGCTTAAAATCCATCGTGATGAACAGTGTTATTTGAGAATCATGTTAATTTTCAGAGAAATAATCGATTATTTGATCCATTTCCTTACTCCATGTGGATTGTTCTGTTCGGGCTGCTGTCGTGGAATATTCCTGACGATTTGTCCAAGAAGATTTTCAATTCCAGCCAGTCTCCCAGCAAAGTTATGATTCATTCCCCCATCTTCTAAATTTATTAGAAACGTTTGGAATTTATCAATGAAAATTATAAATTCTCTATTGACAATTGAGATTCATACCATCATGTGCGCGAGGTACGCGTAACTGCCCATCTCGATTGTCCAGACGACCTGCACGTGCTCTGACATTTTCCTCACGACGATTTTGTGGATTTCTCTGCAGTTGAAGATCATCCATAGGCTCCATATTTCGACGAGGTGTTACATAATTCACTACTGGATCATTCTGGTTAGCTTCTCTATGTTGATCATCATCTTCTTGATGACGATGTTGATCGTCTTGATCACCATCCCTATCATGTTGACGACGCTCCCCATCGACTTCATGACGATCCCCATCTTTTCCCTGACGGACCGGAATCTGATCGTTGTTCCCTCGTCCACTAGCAGGATTATCCTCTTCAGACGAGTCGTCTTCAACTACCGGAGCAACCTTCCTTTTCTAAGGTCATAAAAAAGTTGTGTAAGTTTGAAAATATATCGGCTTTCAATATTATTTCGGCGATATAAGTGCCAACCTTCTTTTCAAGTATCAGGCTTAACTACGAGTTATATCGGCGGTCATCAGAAAAGGCGTAAAATTGAATTGTAATCGGGAATGGCACTTCTCACTTGCACCTGCAGATTTTTTTGCGATTTTAGAAATGAATTTCAATAAATGAAGTATTTTTCATTTTGATCTAAAAGTCATTGAAAGCAATGATTATTTCTTCGTCTATCCACCGAGGATACCTCAGTATCAATAATAATGGAAAAATGTTCCTCGTATTCCTTCGAAAGAAATCCTGAAATTTATTTTCCAGTGTGCCCATTTTTTGTACGATGATATCATTCAAATAAAAAATTATATTGTAAAGAGATTATTAAAAATGCAACTTTCTTAATTTTATTCAATTTTAATTGTGGTATATGCCTATTGAAGCGTAAATATGTAACCGAAACTAACCAATGGCGAATTGAAATACAGTCCCAATTGAAAATAGAGAGGAAGAACTAAAAATTGAAATTGTAATTCGTAATTCGACTTGAGTAATTGCAAATTAATGCATTAATTTGCAATTTCCATTGCAAAATAATACTTATAAATACTAATTTGTTCTTCGAATAGAGATATTGGCAATTGCAATAGTATTATGCATTTCGACTAATTTATTGATTCATGGAATCGATTAATTTTGCAATGGAAAATTATTTGACAATTTATTGATTGAACAAATACCTTTCTATTGCAATTGAGAAATTGCAAATGGGAATAAGAATTTAAAAAATCGAACTGAAGAATTAGAAAATGTAATCGCAACTCATAATTCAAACAGTCGAATTAGAATTTGAACAAACTTTTTTTTTCGAATGGACGAATTATTCATAAAAATAACGATCTATAATTTAATTGAAGAATTGTGGCTGTCTATCGTAATTTGTAATTTGACTTTAGAAATAACAGATTGAACAATTTCGAGTTGGGATTGCGAAATTAAAAATTGGAATAATAATTTGCAATTCGAATTGAAAAGTTGGAAGCTGCAATTTTGATTTATAATTTTAATTGTCAAATTGCGAAAAAATTTTCAAGTCATAAATACAATTGGTTATTCCGCAATTTGAATAACCAATTATGTGTTCAATTCCTAATTTCCAAATTGACATTCATTCAAATTTTTATTGGGATTAGTTATCTTGTAATTGGAATTACTTCTTTTCAAATTTGGAATTATCAAATTGGAATTGCAAATCATCATTTGAATTAGAAATTTTGTAATTCGAATTACTGATTTTGTTTTCAGTTTCAAATTTCAAAATTGATGTTCCAATTTCTATTCTAATTAATCTAATTCAATTTATGAAAACAATCACGCCCAATACTGATTGGGACAGATGAGATTTATCAGCATTTTCTTTGCCATTAATGATGGGAAGAAATATTTTTACCTTTCGATTTTGTTCACTTGGAGAAGCTTGGGATTCTCGTTGGCGTGAACCTCTAGGTTGACCATCAAGAGCACGTAGAGGTGTAAATACTACACGGGGAGATTTGGGGAAAACATAATTTCCACTATTCCTCTCCAATGCCCCGATGGTACCTGGAAATTGAGACATTTGTGAAAATTGACGATAGTTAGGTTATAATATAGGAATGGAAATGTAAAGAGTCGCGATTTTCAAAGATTTACTACAAACCACGAACGTCCAACACCACAGCATCATACGTTGGCCATCCCCCAGGTGGTTCCTTGTTGCTGAAACGCCATTGAACGACGAAGACCTCTTCTGGGTCAAAATTCTCCGATAAAAACTCTTCATAATCGAACCTCAGTATGTGCTCGATTGGAATCCCCACTGTGATTTTACCCTCGTCCTCCCCATCCACCCATTTTACTGTTGCAAATCTTCTTGGCATCCTGGAGGACTAACTGCTGAATAAACTGAGTTGTATTTAGTTACACATAGAAACATTTACTTTTTTAATGAAATTCATAAAGAGCTCATGGGATCGTGATTTACTCTGTAATTTCAAGACAATATGGGGCCTGGAGATTGGATTCGATTTGTTTCGCGGTGTCTCTAACTCTTGAACTAAGCGACTTGTATGGAAATGCTATACATGGATGACACTTACTTGTAAATTATTGATGACGACCCACGAGAATTATAAAAAAACTAACACTTAGTGTTATACATGTGACCAATTGCAAACACGTTCCAACAAGTTCAATTCGCACACATCCATCAAAGGCTGACGCAACAGTTGTGGCGACGGACAGCCATAATCAAAATGGCGGAAATACTGCTACAGTCAATGCAAGTACAATGAACTGCATTCCAGTACATTTTCAACAATCCAATAACAGAATTCAATGTAAAAAGAACGAAAAAATGATTAACTAATAGATTTGGAAAAAAAATAAATAATTCTGTATTCGCCTTTACCATCTCAAGCCAGTCTTTCAGAAAGCATTAGATAGAAGAAAATATAATTTGATAAGGTTAGTTGTCCGGCAGGCAGTTTGCGTGCGAGAGCGATCACTCCATTAGTCGGAATGTCCGGCAAAGTTCCCGCGTCAGAAATATGCGGAATATATGTGTATTATATGGGAATAGTAACATTTCTGAATTCGAATTATATTGAAAATAGTATTGACCACTAAAAATGGATCGTCAATTAGGATGCAAAAGAAAATATAAATCATATACATATCACGGTAACGTCAGTGTTATCCCGGATCGAACTCAACGATCATGGGCAGCAAGAAAACGACGTGAGAAGTTAGTTATCCAGCTTGACATATAAGTTTTGAGAGCGAAAAAACAATAATCAATAAAAGAAATTAATCACTTTCAAGATGTTCTAACAGCAGAACTGACGTGGCCGGGCCTAGTGACCAAAATGAGGATTTGGAAATCGAGGAGGTGAGGATGATAATTTTTTCCTTGTTCTATTGATATTGAATTGATGAAATGAGTATCATATCTTGACCGGATTATTCGAGAATATAATTTGGTATCACTGACTCGATCGCACACTAATCTCGCACTGTTACACGCCGTCCGTATCGACTTCACCATGAAGTATTAGTTGATTTTTGCTTACATCTTTGGAAATTTTCTATGCAGAATTTTAGTGACATTTCTTTAACGTGATGATATTCATTGAATTAACGATTTATTAAATTTTGAAGTGAACATTTATATGGAGCATTCCACCAAATATCGTAGAAAATCCGGCCTCAAAGTTTTTGATTTTTTTTTTCATTGTTTTTTTTTCACTACTTGTGAATAGAAAAAGAGATTCGTCGAGTGGGAAAAGTCCCATACAATTTGTCGTTCGCTACGGGGTAAAATGATTACAAGCTGCAATTTATTCTCTACAATTTGTTTTAAGTTCATCCGTTTCAACAAACAAAAAGCAAAAGCTCGGAAAAATATCTGAAAAAATGCAAAAATTACAAACAATGAGAAAAAAAATGAATCGAAATTGAATGACAGCGACAGTAACAATTGTGATGATCTCGATTAAGCCACACAAAATATATATAATTTTCTAAACAAATTTCTCTTTGTTATTTTATCAATGCATAAACTTCGTGTATCGGTTATACATGCTTTCTGTCTTCTGGCCCCCCATTCTTGCTTCGGTGCGCAAAGCGTGCCCCTTATCTAGTATTAGACAAAATTCACAAGTTTCATTCAAACTATTTGTCCTCTCGATCGTAATTGATTCAGTTATTTTAGTGGAACTATTGTTAGAGTGTAATTCATACCCCGTAATTAATCTACATAGTCAACTGTCAAGCAATGGTATTTCTTAGATTTTCTAGTGGTATCAAAAAGTTAAAGTTACGCATTTCACTTGGAATTTGTCTAATATAATTGTATCAAGTGACGAGATTAGTCAAGATGATAAGGTAAAGAGGGTCGAGAGAACAATTGAAAAATATTTGACACTAAATTCAACCAATAAAATACATACTATGGTATGTATGTATGGTATGTACGGATTTTCATAATCCGTTAAGTTCGAATATTCTTCCCAGTTGGTGACATTGCACTCAAGTTCCTTTAATATTATTCATTCTGTCACTGATCTTGGTACTTATTAAGTAGATTAACTGGCACATATCCCCGTTAGATACTAATTCCCTATTTCGTAATTATTGTTATTTCCTTCTCTATAGCCTCCTGAGAAAATAACACCCGATGATACTCAAAATGAAGCCGAGGACATTCCTTTTACTGAAGATATGACAGGAGAGCCTAAATTCCTGGATGATAATGATAACGAATTTTCAAGTGAAGTTGAAAGTGAAGATGACATCATTGACGAAACTAGTACTTCTGGTAATCCCGACTCAGTAGGGAACGAGAGTGGCAATAATCCAAGTTCTTCTTTGTCTGGGTACCCGACGGAACAATTGATACCAACGCTGTTAGCTCTGACGTTCAAATTACGCCACAATTTATCCTATTCTGCAACTGAAGACGCTTTACTATTAGCAAAAGTTCTTACCGATGCGAGAATTGCTCATGCTTCGAAATATTATTGGAAGAAGATATCTAATAGTCTTTGTGATTTTCTGTCAATCCACCACTTTTGTGCTAAATGCAATAATTACATTGGAAAAGAAGTAGGAGACTCTCAGAATAATCAAATGTCTCTGAGATGTCCTCGTTGTGATTGTGTTTTGTTTGACTCAACGATAAACTGGAAGAACGGCAATGTCGTTTTGTCTTTAACTCTAAAATATCAAATAGAATATTTTTTAGAAATGAATCATGAGAAACTCATCAATCCAAATCGTAGGAAGAAGAATAAATATGCATTGGAGGATATCTTTGATGGAAGAATGTATAAAATGTGGGTGACTGGTGATTCTGTTACTCTGAATTTCAACGTAGATGGTACACCTATATACAAAAGTTCTCCAACGTGTATTTATCCAGTTTTATGCACAATCAATGAGTTTCCTGCTGAAGAACGTGGAAAGGACATGATTCTTTCAAGTTTATGGTTTGGGGAAGGCAAACCGAAAAACATAAATGAATTTCTGAAGCCGTTTGTAGCTGAACTGCAAGACCTGAGCAATAATGGTCTGACTTACTCGTATCAGGGCAAAGTATACCATAAGAAATTCCAAGTTTTGGTTGGAATTTGTGATTCGATTGCTAGACCTGTAGTTAGAAATTCCAGTCAATTCAACGGGGAATACGGGTGTGGGCTTTGTCTTCATCCAGGTATTCAAGTTGTTAAAGGTGGGGGAACTGTAAGAGTGTATCCAATTGATAGGTTAGGGAACCCATTCGGAGAAGGGCTCCGAAACCATGATGAAACCCTCATTCATGCAATAAATCATGAGAAAGGAATCAAAAGTCGATCAGTTCTGTATGATGCGCCGGGCTTCAATGTCATTAATGGACTACCAGCAGACTGGATGCACTTGGCGACATTGGGGGTGGCCAAACAGTTCTGTAAAATCTGGTTTGATTCAACATATCGTGATAGACCATTCTCTCTTGGAAAACATGAAGCTTTAATTAACGGAATACTTGAATCATTCTCTCCAACTTTGGAAATTTCAAGGACAACAAGAGCAATAAGTCAACCAGCTTTTTGGAAAGCTCATGAATGGAGCGTATGGCTATTATTTTATAGTCTGCCAATTCTCATTGAGATTACGCCAAGAGCTTACGTCGATCATTGGGTATTATTTGTAGATGGACTTTCAATACTGTTGAAGACGTCGATTATGCCATCAGAAGTAGAGTACGCACGTCAGTGTCTGTATTCCTTCGTGAAAGGCGTAGAAGAATTATACGGAATTGAACACGTTTCTTTCAATGTCCATCTTCTCACTCACTTGCCTGACAGTGTCCTGAATTGGGGGCCGCTCTGGACCCACTCTGCATTTATCTATGAATCTTTCAATTTTATTCTAAAAAAGGCAGTTCACAGTTCGAATGGTGTCCCTCTGCAGATTACTGATGCTTTTCGGTATCAAGTGGCAATCATTAAATTGAGAAGTATCTGTGAAGAACATTTGAGTTATTCACAGAAGAAGTTTGTATCAGGAATGTTGAACAGGAGGATTCGACCGAAATTTTCTGTGAGGATCAACGATATTGGTGTTTTGGGTAGAACACAGAGAGTCGGAGCTCTCAGCCGTCCTTCTTATTCAGCTCTGAGACGACTCAATGTCTACGCTGAAGATGCCTCCACTATTGATCTTGCACTTAGAATTTCAATGAACAATGAAATTTTCCATTCTAAACAATACAAAAGACCTCAAAAGCGGAAGAGTTATATCGTGATTTCAAAAGATAGGGAAGTATTTGAAATTGAAGAATTTGTAATACTTTCTTATACGAATCATCAAGAATGTTATGCAATTGGGCAATATTATGAAAGATCAACTTCACTATTTTCAAGTCAACGAAGGTTATCACACTTGACATTTGTAAAAAAAAAAGATGATGATTTAGCTGCCATAAATGTATGTCAAATTAAGGAGAAAGTCATACTAGTGCAATTATTAAAAAAGAAGGTATTTATTGCATGTACCCATCCGAATAAATTCGAATCATGGAAATAATAAAAACGGTTATATTTATCGTCATTTTCTCCAGTCCCTCTTGCAGATTAACGAAACCGGAATGAAAAAACCTATTCCCATTGGCCGATACTCGAAAACGAAAACAAACGAATTTTTCACTATTTTTCGTTTGTTATTGTTACTGATGTTAAAGAGTGAAAGAATAGAAAACTTTCATTGAAAATGTTCAAGCACCGTCGGTGTCCTTCTGTTGTTACTTTTCCTGCTTTTCTTCTTTTTTCTTTCAATTGTTTTTTCACAAATTATTTATATTTTTTATATTAATGCCCTCTCGTCAATTCGAGATATGATCATGTGACAAACTTATGCAACTTGAATTTCCAAATTTTTTAATGTCGAATTTTCCAGAATTGCGAGGGTTTTCAAAATATTCATTCCAATTTTTTGGAAACTTGAATTTTTAATTGTTTGCTCTCTCAGAATTATAAATTTTCGATTTTTCAATTTACAAATTTCCGAATTCATCAATTTTTCAGTTGACACATTTTCAAAGTCATCAATTGTTGAATTTTCTGAATTTCTCAAATTTTCCAATTTTCGATTGTTTAGATTTTTTAATTTTTCAATATTTATATTCACGATTTTTCAATTTTTGTTCCCTCAAATTCGTAAATTTTTCAGTTTTCCAATTTTGCATTTTCCAGATGCATGAATCCTTGAATTTTTATAATTTAGGAATTCTCAAATTTTTCATTCCAATTTTTGTATTTGAAAAATTCGCAAATTCTAGAATTCTCATTTTTTTTTCAATTTTTGATTTTTAAAATCCATTAATTTTTTAATTTCCAGAATTTCAGAATTCCTTGAATTTTTCATCCCAATTGTGGACTTTCCAATTATTCAAATCATAAATCCCTGAATTCTTTAATTTCTAATTTTTTGATTCCGTAAATTTACGAATTTTTGAAGTTTCCAATTTCTAAATTCTCAAATCCATCAATTTTTACATTCAAAAAATGTTGAACATTATGTTATAAAAAATGTTATTCTTCAAATTTTCCAATGGCCAATATTCTGAATTTAACAGTTGTAAATTTTCCGCTTCTCAAAGTTTTGATTTTTTGTTTCCCGAAATTGGAAAATTTTCAAAGTTTGATAGATTTGGACATTTTAAATTCGAAATTAGAGAGAAGAAAAAATTGAAAATTGAAGAATTCAAAAAGTGAAATTGAAAAATCTGAAAATTGAAATAAAAAATTGGAGAAATGCCAAAATCCCGAAAATTTAGCTCAAAATTTGTAAATTTGAGAAAACAAAAAATGAAAAATTCAGGTTTTCAAGATTGAAACATTGGAAAATCGGAACAAAAAGAAAAGAAATGATAAAAGGGTATCAACTAAAATATGCCTCATTATAGACGGTAAATATATTCCGTATACATTGTAAGGGTATTTTCCCGGGTTTTGCACCCAGGAGAAATATCCCTACGTAGGGGTGCCTGCCTCTAGCACTCGTAGTTGGGCGCCAGCCGAACCTTT
>JAPYZN010003039.1:0-11068 GCA_030522865.1 Psyttalia lounsburyi | reverse complement strand
AACTCTTTCCCGGGGCCTTGATACGATCGTTGCAATTCAGATTTTTATACAACACACCTGATTACAAATCCGCTCTCTTAGTTTCCACTCTTAGGTTTGGTTCAGGTCTGACCTGGGTCTGGTCTACTCCTTCAACGGGAAATTTTCAAAATTGCCGAGAGGCTCGACTAGTGGAATTTTTGACAAATAATCGGAGCTTCGAGGAGAATGCGAGGCGACTTTACTTCTGTAACTAAAAAATGCGTCACGGCTGACAAACTTTTACACTGAACTTCTAGACAACCGGACGTGAAATAATCAGCTGACTCATTCTCATTGTTTATCCTTATCTCTTCGCATCGAAATTTTTGTAAAGTATTCGTATTCCCTCCCCCGCCCCCGCTATGGGTAAACAATAATAAATAAATAATAAATAAGTTTAAAGTTAACGTGCCAAAGAGTAAAAGTAACCGTTTCTTTTGGTAATCGTCCAGAATTTTTATCCGGGAAAAATTACTCGACCGCATAATAAAATTCAAAATTGTTAATAAAAATTATACATACATCTAAAAAAGTTGTAGTAAGCAGTCAACAAATACTGCAGTGGTTGAAATGTTAAATTTAAATTTGGATTATTACTTATTTTTATGCCATAGGATAGGAATAAATTTTTTAATGAAATGATTTAGAAAATAAAATTTATCTCTCTCGGACTAAATTCCTCCTTCGGACCGAATATTTTTAAAATACCATTTCGACAGTTAATATTTTTCAACATTATGTTATCATCTTTCAATGCCCGTAATCGACTGGATGACCTTAAGTGAAAAATAAAAATAAAGTAATTAGTCTTTTTGAAAAATTGTTTTGCCTCAGGATCTTTTCTGTCAGTGTATGTAATTTTTTTCAAGTCTCGTTAGAGATGTTTTTATCGATGGAATTTTATCATTAAGAGATGAAAAAATCGTATTTCTATTTTATACCACATTATGTATTCCGATTCTGTAAAATTCCGCGTCAACAAAAAAAATTGAAACTCAATTTTTACTCCCGAGCGGAAGTTTTGCAATAATTGCCCAATTTCGGGAAATTATTTTTGAGAATTTACAACAATAAGAGGGCTAATAATTTTTTTCTAATTTTGCCATAAGCTATAAGATCACATCGATCGGTCCAATAGATCCTGATAAAAATCCATTTGTTTCTAAATGGTAATTTGCAAATACCTCTAAACCAAGGGAACCAATTTTATGATTTTTTGTTGTGTAAAAAAATCGTTCTCCCCTCTCACTTTCGCAAAAATCTCTTCTTAGTGCATTATAGTCTTCTCACTGATTAATCATTCGAAATAAAAAAAATTATGATAATCTAAATAATAATATTTAATTTAGTCTTTAGTCGCTAAATACCCTCGATGAACTGTTTGTTTATCATCTTTGGAAATGAGGAATACTTTAAAAGCCATCAGGCCGACTTTTCAATTTTTTCACGGCCTACCCTTGAATTAAAAACCGATAATTTAATTTTGCCGTAATATTGATTTGATTGAAGAAACATAAATTTTTTTTATTTCTCATAAATTGAATATAATTTTCAGGATAAACACTTGATAGTTTTTTATTGTTTGTCTTGAAAATTGAGGAATTTCAAAAATATCATCATCCATTAGTCGTTAATGAGCGGTCATCCAAGATTACTAGTGTAATTAAATGAGCATTATAGATTCGAAAAACACTGGATTGAAGACCTCCCGAAAGAATGTATTGGAGAATGGTGGGATTTCATGATAAGGACTAAAAATCTGTATTTAAGGAGACGAACCTGCATTGGCAGCATTAGTTCAGAATCGACTTTCGTCAGCTTTACGAATAGTGTAACCGGAATCTAGGCGAAAAAAACTCAGGTAAATAGACTATTCGTTATTAAGATAATAGGAGATGAGGAATGGCCGATCGAAGGCCGACACTGACCCAATACTGGCCGACCCCTGGCCGACAGTCGGCGATTCTGGATCTCCTCGCAGTCTATATCTGGATCTTTCTTAGAATTACAAAAATTTATTTATTCACATTTGCATCTGTTTAAATTAAAACCAACGGAATAAAAAGTTTTAACGAACTCCAGAGAAACCCTAGACTCTTACGAATAAACCAAGTCAGATTATTCTCGTCTTTACTGAGAGGAAAATCTAATTTTGCCACACATATTTATTTTGGACAGCTAAATCCCTCAAATGCCGATTGTAAAATTAATTTTTAATTCTTGTTAGAACAATATTCGATTGGCAAAAATTTTTTTCTGTGTTCCTAACCTAAAAAATTATAAAATCTGAGTCTCTCTCCTTGGATTTTTTTTTGAAACAGTAGAATTTTTTCGAACGTCAACTAATGAATGATTTATCCGTTTAGAATGGAGAAGTTCATCTACTTAATGATCTTGGGTATTGTCATAACCCTCAACGTCGCTAGCTGTGCCCCCGCTGAGACAACTACTGAGATGTTCGCGGATGTAACTACGGAGATCCCTATTGAAAAAACTACTGAGATGTTCGCGGATGTAACTACGGAGATCCCTTCTGAAACAACTACAGACGCATTTATCGAAGAAATTGTAGACTTTGATCTGGAGGTGGCTGTCATCCCTATGGAGAGCAATGTAGTTTATTGGGAATAAGATGGCCGATTCTCCCTCCGGCGGTCATTTGGTGGACTATCATCTCATACAAAATGGAGGGACCCAACGACTGAGACAGAAGTCTAATGTGCCTGGCGCATCCTAATCATTTTACAAGACAAAATGTATAATTTATTGTCCCTCAATCAATTGACTTGAGAAATAAAAAATAATCCTCTCACTAATTTTTTTCTTATTTATTTCTTCTTTCGTAGAGCAGTTTTGTTTTTCAATTCCTGGCGAAATCTTTTACGGAATTTTCCCATGGACACCCCTGGATCGACCCCGAAATCATTTCTACTCAAGACTGTACCCCCCTCCCTTCGCAAAGGCTATATTGGGAAGGGGGGGGACGTAAGGGTCGATTTTCGGAGTGGGGGGAGCCGGCCAGAGGGGCGGGGGTAATCAGCGTGAAACGAAACTGGGGAGATTTAGATGTCATCCTCTGACGTATTCCTCCCCTCATAGAACGCCTACTACATCCCTCAGATGATGGACGGGAGCGCTGCGTTCGCTGTTTGCCTCCAAGGACGGATGATTTCTTACTTCGGCGTCAGGGAGCATTCGGGGTTCGTATTATTCATTCCTGAATTTTTCATTTTCAATAATTTCTCTTCCCTCTTCGGAAAGAAAACGATTTTATCCCCCAAATGCAGTCAAAAATTAGTCACTTCTGGACCATTTTTTTTTTACTTTCTCGGAAGATTTATTTTATTTTTTCGATTGCGCTATAAAATTTGAAAGTTTCAATTCGAGACTCCAATAAGTCACTAATTGAAATTAATTTTTCTAGTGAATGGAAAATAAATTTATTATTTCACTCGCAAAAGAAAGGAGATAAATTCACTCGCGAAATTATTAAAAATTGGTCAGTTGAACTGAAGCGAAAAATGTCGATTGAATAGTTTTATTTGATGCGAAAGCGTCATTTCTCAGGTTATACGGAGGCCGGCAAATTATTCTTCACAGAAAAGAAACTGCGTGCCCCTAAATTCAGCGACTGGCGCTGGGGATTAGCTCATCCAATCAGGCAAAACATTGGAAGGGCGGGCTTAATTAAAATCCCCTCGCGAAAGATCTTGGGAGTCTCCCCGAAAACTGTAGGAATCGTCCAGATGTCTAAGATGTACAGAGCGGATACTTTAAGACTCCTACAGAGTAACGAAACGAATAAATTTTTCATTTGGCGGAACCGGAGATTTATAGCCCCAATGAAATCAACTTCTTTTCCATTACATTCTTCGGAATAAATTCACTTAATGACAGGAAAAATACGAGAGTATGAACAAGCGATATTAAATTATGCTTCAAAAATAAAAATTTCAATTCGATAAAAAACTACGGAATTAAAAAATCGGTTTAATTTTCGCGGCCTTCGAAACGCGATTGGGGGGATTTGGGGATTTATTTCAGATTTATTACAAATTTTTTCTCTTCAATTCGTATAAAAATTGACTGAAAATGATTGACGATTTACAAATGATCTTTAATAATTTAATTTGACTGGTTAATTAATTTTCATGAATTTTATTTGCCTCACTATTTATTCCCAAATTTTTCTCCAGGAAAGCCTGCCTTCATCTATGGATTTAGCTCCTTCGAGACTCGTAAGTGGCCCTATAAATCCCAATCCCGCGTGGATCCCAGCCTATATTTACTCTATTACCGATCATCTCGATTCTGGCTCTTTCCCTTTTTTTATTCAATCGAAATCGTTCACGCTCGGCACCGAGTAATCGCCGAGATTTCTCATCGTGATATCCCGCTCCATAAATCCCGGTTGCCTTTGCCCTCATGATTCGCGATTTGGACACGCGTCCAGTGAGAAAAGAAAATATTTTTACCGCGTATTCATTCGAGAGAAGTATTCAATTTTTCCAATCGGCTGATCTTCAGGCGATAACGGATTTATTTTCTCTAAATTTCGTATTGTTTCCGAAATTTTCGCCTATTGCAATTATCATTAAAATTTATTTGAAGTTAAGACTGTCATAAATGAAATCGAGTAGAAAAAACTGATTTCGATTATTCCAAAAAAACTTAATAAATTTCATTTTGGAAAATTAATAATATGAATTTTTTTTTCAGTTCAGATCACTTCAGATCACTTCCGCGAATGCCCAATAGAGTGGATTGGCGCGTTGAGCGGCTGGTAGGGAGGGATGGCGATGAACGACCCCTTTCTCCCCGCCATCCCTTCATCCCAACAGGATCGGAAGATGCTCCAGATTGAGACTGCCCGCCATCTGCCGCTGCGCCCTCCAAACTCAATTTCGGGACGGGTTCGTGGGGTTGCTCACAGAGGGCTCCAGTGAATTCGGCGGGAAGTTTTATTGACTGACGGGTTCGTATAAGTAAATCGAGAGTTCAAAAATTTGGCATTGACTTTTTCAACTGCATTGGTCAACCAAAAACTCTAGAATGTTTTTTTAAATTTTTATAAGACTGCGGAATATTATACGAGAAAACAATATACAAAAGCGCGAATTGTTCCAAATTTTCTAGTAGAGTCCAAAATTGTCAGATAAAATTAAGAATCTCCGAAAAATCGCGAGTTCTCTGGAATCGCGAACGTTTTTCTCAGACTGACCTTTCAAAAAACCCTAGACATACCCACGTCAGCAGTAAACAATGGAGCATCCGAGGCGTCTTGTTTTGGTCTGCATTGTTTTGATTTCGCGGTGAGCCGAGACCCCAGGATTAAAAACATAAACACGCGTTCCACCGTGCAGGCCATGTAATGATAGACCTTGAGCGCTAGGACTTGGAAATTGTGCAAAAAGACCACCCAAAGTCGCGACTTACGAAGCGAGTTTTCCCACCTCAGCGGGACGCGTAAAAATAAATAAACGCCTCAGCTCATTGGTATTAATACCGAGTAAGGCCGATGGTGGTGATTGATAAGCAGAGCCACGCGCCCCGTGAAAAAGGCGACGAGACCGCCCGCAGTGACCAAGCACGTCCGCAATCCCTCCTGGCGATCCGCGAGCATTTGACCAACCATACCTCAGCCAGTGCTCCATACATATCGCGAATTTCGTAATCAATTATGCCGAAAGCTGTGGCCCGGAAATGATGAATTGTTGCATTCGGAGGAGTTCAGTGAGGATTTTTAATTTATCGCGGGCTAATATTGCCAAAGAGTTGGCACGAGGTCTGCAAGTATCCCCAGAGGGGGTTTGCTAATTGAGCGGATGATGTGGGAGAATTTTTCAGTCTCGAAAAGTTGAATAAAAATTAAATCGCGAATATTTCCAAAACGTGAACTGAAGTATACACATCATGGAATCAGTGTCGGATACATATCTCGGAAACTAAGAGAGATAATTAAATTTTTGTTATTACCTTTTTTATAGAAGGGACTGAGAGCTATAGAAAAGGTAATCATAACAAAATTGCTATCTCCTTCGGATGTCGAAATATTTCGTCGCAATTCCAACACTCGCAACCCTTGACGTCTCCTGAGTTCAAGAAGAAGTACCCGGATTAGTCGCATCATTTTTAAAAACTCAGTTCTTCTATAGAACTTGTACAACACGTTCTGATAGAGAACGTGTTTTCGCAAGATCGCGTTTTGAAGATTTATTTCAGCTTTTTTATGTTTGTAACACTTTTCCTGACTTTGTCCCGGTAGCCAGGAACGGACTGAAGAACCCCTCCGGACCACTGGCCAAGTGAATGCCCACCCCATCTAACGTGGAGCGGTCATACGCAGTATGAGATCTCTGCTAATGCTGGCAAGTTATATAGAGTAACTGGATGTGTTTCGGACGTGTCTACTCTGTGCTGTCGCCAGTGCGTCGGCCTCCTAGCCCTATCCACGCGGGCTTCAGCCCTCACACGCTCGGACAGGTCGAGGAATTCCCGAGAAAAGTCGATTGAAAGGCGGATTTGATTAATTTAGATAATTTTCCTAAACCAGATATTGATTATATGGTTGATATGCGGGATTTCTTAAAAATTGGGTTATATGGTATTTTCAAAATATTTCTTAAAACGCGAATGTCTCGGTTTCTAAGAGGACCCAATATGCTTGGCGTCCAAATAATAATTTCTTCATTTACATTTTAAATTTTGCCAAATAAGAAAAATTATGAAATACCAAATTCTCATGAATTCATTATCGCGAAAAACGCGAATTTGTCAGTAAAGATAAACATCGTATAGACTAAGCAGCGATTAGCTCGCGTTTACGTAAACACATCTAACTGTTTCATGGCTTTATTTCACTGCCGGTTACCCTCCACATATTCGCGGGACACGAGATGAGATTTTATCAGGACTGAAGGATATATCGCGCGTTCTCACATAATATAATTTCCGAAAAAGAATTAGCGGACGGAATTTTCGCATGACCGATGACCCACGCCGTATAATTTCTCGTTCTTTTCGCGAAAAAAAAGGCATATCAACTCTATCAGTCGCAGTGATCTACCTTCGTTAATATTTTAATTTCAAGCCCTGCCTTGTTCTCTCAAATCTACTCTACAATTTTCGTCGGCATTGAAGAATCGGTGGAGGAATAAAATGAACAAAATAATGAAAAATAAAAGAGGGGAGGCCTGAGTTATGTGCCCATTTTCGGTTAATAATCCCGTTATGCGTTTCTCTCCTGACTGGGTGGATTATAATGGTGGCCGACTAGAGGCCGCAGGGCGTTAAAAGAAGGGGGATAGGCACCCATGAGAGTTGGGCCGCCTCATCATCCGTCAACTGTCAGACGTCCAGCCAATCCTGGGGTTATGGTGATTTCAAAGAAGCGAATGAGCCACCCACGGGCATTAGCTATATGCACCTGAGGGCGCGTTTAGCATTCCGGTTGAAAAATTTCGTTGGATTAAACAAATTTCAGATCGTCTGCATTTCCAAAGTTCACGAGTCTTGAGATATGGGAGTAAAATTAATAAACATTTTATTTAATTTTCACTTACCGAAATCTCATTAGCTATTGATTGTACGTAGTCAGGAGGCACTTCGCAAGAGAGAATTCTGGCGCAGATTAAGAGAGAGAGAGACGCTACTGTAACTAGGGTTAATATAGATTCTAGGGCAATATAATTTCAGCCCTTCTCAAGAAGTCTTCCTCCGTGGCCCTGCCTGGCCATCAGATGTCGAGAAAAATATCCATGGGGAATTCCTCGCGATCGCGAAGTAATACACTTTTTCTTCGACGATACTGAATTTTTTCTCGGAGAAAATTAATCATCCAACAATGAGGCTGAAAAAAATAATCGCAAGGGTTAAAATGAGGATAAGCAGGGCTACAGAAAAGGTCATAAGGTTCAATAGAATCAAAATAAGGGCCCATAAGGTCAAAATAATTTTTAAAATAATGAAAAAGGTCACAATGAGGGCTCGGAGGATTAAAGCAAGCATCAGAAGATTCAACAAGGTCAATGTAAGGGTTGAATGGGTCATGGGTCACACAAGGGCTAGAAGAAAAGGTCACGCGGGTCAAAACAAGGGTCAATTAATCACCGCGAACCTTTTTATCAATTCATTCGAATTCTCCTTAAAAAATAAAAACTTCGATGACAACTCACAATAAAAAGCTAAACCTTTACTCTAATTTTCCCCCACTCCCATCTTTATTCATCTCATTGTGTCTCTCTGTTCGCGCACCAGAGCGTCCGAAGATCGATGGCACTGGCTGAGGCCGGCCGACAGTTGAAAGAAATTGATTATTTAAACGATTTTAGCCGGATAAGGAGGCGAATACATCCCCAAGAGCTGGAATTATTCACGGAAATGGTCAATGAGGAGAAATAAGACGAGTCTCGGTAAAAACAAAATTGAATCAGTGAACAAAAAAATAAATAAATAAGTAAAAATAAAACTTTGACACCGGAGATTCTCCGTAGGCCGTCACAAGACAACTCAAAGCGGAGGACTCGTGTTGTTCTCATTCTCCTTTCTTCTCCCAGACCCGAGTGCCTATTTCAAAGAGAGATTGGTATTCCTCGCATTGCGACGTATTAACCTCAGCATTACCGCGAATCAGTAGCGGCTTCAGTCGATTTCTTGGGAAGTAAATTGTTCAATCTGACGAGGGAGTGCGTGTGGCAATGGTATTTGCGTAAAAAGACTGTGTCACAACTGGCTTTTGAAAATAATTTAACATTCTGACGGCGTAATATAATTGCCGTGGAGTTTTCGTACGTAACGAGAGGCATTCCAGTTGGCTCACAACAGATGTTTCAAAAGTTTATGTATTCAAGTTTCGAAATAGTTCGCGTTTTGATAATTTATTGTTATTTTTTTAATGATAATTTTATACATTGATAAAAAATGTGATAAAATTTTTAGCGAAATTGAAAATTAAATATTTGAGTTTTCAATGAGAGAAACTGACGGAGTGCCTTCTCTTTCTTGGGAGGGTAAATATCCATTGACAATTGTAATTTATTCGGTTACGTTTTCAGTCTCCTAGTATTTAATAAAAAATAAATAAATTATCGGAATATGGAAATCTTAATATAGAAGTCGATGAATTTCATCAGACACACGTGGCAAATTCCCTGATGACTATTATAATTTTCTAATACTATAAGAGCGCTCAAGATATGACGACGAATTTGTTTGTTCAGTCGCGCGTGTTTCGATAAGTTTTATTGATGACTTCCTGGCTATAGCCGTCGAATTCTTGCTCGAAAAACCTATTTACCGAAATTCAATTTTTCTAGGGGAATGGGAGTTGATTCCGCGACCTACGGCTTCGCAACCTGTCGCGCTACCGCTGAGCGATCGCGAATATTTCATCGCGTAAATTTCGTCTCACTATTACCGACCACTGATTTCTTCGAGTTTGCCAATTTTAAAATCAAAAGTTGGGCTGGCGAGAAAAAAAATCGCCACTCGTTTAACCAACCTCCAGATAATGAATTGTCCTCTTTTCCCAGATATCGCCCGACAAATGGAAACAAAGGAGCTTTGAATAATGAGACAATTGCGATAGAGGCAAGGGCTCACGGAGGACTAAGAGGGAGGACAACGAGCGTTGGCTTGTGTGACAGAGGGACTTGTCGGCACCTTTCACGTGCGACGCCGATTCCACTCGGTATTGATCTCCGAAGAAGGTCGAGCGTCAATCGTCGAAGACAACGGGATTGCGAAACACGTGGCATCGGACTCCCCCCATTTCCATTCATTTCGCCACATCATGAGATGAAATATTCCCGAAAGAAGAAGAAATAAAAAATAAATAAAATAAGTGGATGACTATCGAAATTTGACGAGACGATTTGCGGGATATTTCCTCTTGTTTCCGCGAATGCGAGGACAGAGATGGAGGGCATAACGTGCCGGTATAAACACCAGCTTATCGATCGTTAAATCTCGACGACACGATGACACGAAAGGATCTCGCGGCACGATCGGTGGTATAAGGTAACGGGGAGAGACCGGAGGTTATGAAGTGCGATATTTTGTTGAGATAGTGTAGTTGAGGATTTCTGGTAAAAGGATAATAAGTAATTTGCGACTGATGATGGCTGTGGTAGGACGTGAGAGATGGCCAATGGTCAGCCGACACTCGGCCAATACTGGCCGACCTATGGCTGAATGTCGGCTACCTCTCATTTTTTACTCGCGATTGTCCCATGGTCGATTCAGGTCAAATCACACGTCATTCTAGACACGTCTGGTCCTTACGCATTCTGACGTCAGTATACTTTTACAAGCAATAGAAAAATCCACTAATATATTGCAAAACGAGATTTTGTAAAAAATATTCCGTCTTTCGATTGAAATTTTAAATAAATTCTTTCGAGAAAAATTTGGAACTTTCCAATATAATTTCCCCAAAAATGATTCCACGTAATTTCTCTTATTTTATTTGAGTTTTTATTTTAAAAATCAACCGCAAGAAAAATCCTCACTAAAATTAGTTGGGAAAATTCCATCTTACCAAGAAAATCCTCCTCGTCCAAATGTGTATAAAAATTCATCCAAAAAAATCGAAGAAGAACGGAAAAATTCCACTGGCTCACTTCATAAAAAACCTCACATTTCACAGACCACAAGCACAACCGAAACAATAAGATTCCACCGGTCACAAGTGGACTCCAAGGACTGCGGCTTAGCGGCGAGTCAGGACTACTCTAACACCACCAAGGATCGGTGGAAATCGAAACGCGGGGTTTACCCGACTCCACTCCCGCCTTTTGACGTTCCCCATACGTGCGGCGCGCCCGGCGATATCCCTCACCTCTCAGGGGCGCTCCGTGTGTGAGTCCAGCAAGACGCAATGATTCCTGATTATTGTAATGAAATTGATAAAATCAGCGAAAGAATTATACCAGCAATCTCTTCTGACTCGAGTGTAATTTTATTAATTGTGACGGGAATTGAAGTAATGAGAGATATTAATCGCATCAGAACTTCTTTACTTCCAATGTTTCTTTAATTTTTTACAATG
>JAPYZN010003038.1:0-17646 GCA_030522865.1 Psyttalia lounsburyi | reverse complement strand
TATGAGAACATTATCGCTGAGGATTTTTCAATCATTCGAGAAATTAAGCGGCGGGGGTGCTTTTAAAAACAAAAATTAATCCCGGAAAACTATTTTTTTACATAAAGTTCAATTTCTTTTCCTTATTTTTGGCAATAATTTTCTTTATCTCATTGAATTTTCGTTCAAAAAAAATTGAATTTTATCAGTGAAAGAGGTCATTTGAATTTGACAAAATTATCGCTGAGGGAAATTCAGGGGAGGGAGTGCTTTTGACAAATAAAACGAGTTACGTAACAGGTAATTTTTTTTTTTACATTAATTCTTTTGAATTATTATTTTTTTTATTCCTGCCAATAATTTTCTTTCAATAGCACACTATGCCGCTGTCTTCCTCGATAATTCTGTTACAATGTTCCCTCGATGCGGTTCCATTATCGACCATTAGGCGAAGCCGCACAGAGAGAAAGCGAGAGAGTCTCGAATATGCATTTCCATCGCTCCACTGTATGCAAAACCCCCTCAGTCGCATGTGGGTTGCTCGAATTAATTGTGGAGATTCGATAGTATCTGCGTCTTGTATCGATGGGGGGGGGGTAATTGATTTTAGTTGAGGTTTGATGCACACCGCGTGTGTAGTATTGAGTGGAATTCTGATTGATTGGGATTATAGATTGCACTAATGATTGATTCCCATTGGTCGACTAATTCATTACTCGATCGTTCCAAGGCCCCCTTTTGAGTTCTAACAGGCTGAATTTGGAAAGGAAAAAAAAAGAAAAGGAGTGGAATTCATTCCGAGGGAATTAGGGGAACTCACGAGAAATCTCTTTATTTAATCAATTTGAAATTCTTGGAGGACTTCGGGCGATCGTAAGACTCAAATTAATTTTTTTTTTTTTAGTAAAACTTGTTCGAAAATAAAACAATGACTTTAGATAAATTTTTGAAGGAGAGGGATTTTTTAATAATTTTTTTTTTTTGTTTTTTTGACTGGTTTGATGGGGAATTTATTTGTTAGCGGAATTCTCAAAATATTTGATAATTTTTATTGTTATATAGGCCTCAAAATGGCGATTTCGTTGCAGGTTCCAAGCGGAACATTCGGTGGATGCGTTAGTTATAAAATTGTTAAATTTTTTTTGTTTGTTTTTAATTAATCGGATGACTCCAATAGGTTAGGGTTCAATGGGGGCAAAAAACATCGGGGCAAAATGGCCCGTCTTTTGTTGTAATTTTGGAGTGACCTTATCTGCCTTTGATGGGGTCATTTGTAACCCCATGGGGCAACTCCGTCGTAAGATGAAAATTATGAAATACACGGGGACGCATTGTATATTTTTCTCCATGACACGAGATGTTTCTTTTTTTTCTCTCGTAATTTTCTCGTCTTTCTGTGAAAACCTCGGGGGATGCTCATGTATTTTAATACCACACGCGGGTACTTGCTCCACAAAAAGCCAATTACCTTGAAAATGTCACGGTAAATACTTCATGAATTTAATTCAGAGGAGGAAAAAAAAGTCGAAAGACTAAGTAATTTTCTCATTTCCCTTTTTATTTATATTTTTCTTTTTTTCCCCACTCATACCCCCAAATTTGAGGGCATGCTATGAATAAATTATCACCCCCTTTTGACTCCTCCCCGGACTTTTTGATTGAAGGCACAAACAACGTGACGAGAAGAATCAAGAATTCAATAATTTATTCAACAACACGTGTCAAACTAAATTAATAATTAATCGCGTCAAGTCACTTGATCACAAAATTCCGGGAGTTTAATTATAATGAGAATAGCCTCAACGAGCTCAATTTTAACAACCTAATCTCCCCCACAATTTAAAGAATATATTTTTTGAATTTTTAATTTTTTAATTGAATTTTTTGTGTCTCTTTAAAAACTCAACGGGTTTAATTTGATTAATCTATTCTCCTCTGAAAATTTAAATATATATTTAATCCTTTTAAGAAGCCTCAATGATTTCAATGTTATCAACCGATTTTATCTTCCCAAAAAAAAAAAAATAATTTACTTTAATTTTATTCCTTCAAGAAGTCTGATCAATTAAAATTTTGTCCCCTAATTCTCCCCAAAAATTTCCGAAATAATTAAAAAAAAATTCATCCCTCCAAATCTGCAACTCTTTTACCTCTCTCGGAGTTGAGAATCCCCCAATGTATACACCGGAAAATTTTTCAAGAAAAATTACCGCTAATTTCCGCAAAATTCAAAGCCCCAGGAATCGAGAACTTTCAAAATTGAAGAGAAGCCTGTCAATAAAATATCGACAAACTAATTAAAACTCTCAGATGAGTTGCCACAGGTGCAGCAAACGTCTAACGTTACCTCAGCATCCCCCAGGCTGCCCTCATGACGCCCACATGAATCTTCCTCCCGCCCCCTTTCCCGACCAGAGAGGGTGTCAATTAATCCTCGTTAAATTTTAATTAATACCGCTTAATCACCCGCACGATTAATTACTCCCGTAGAAACTCCATACAGCCCTTCCTCCTGTCTTCCATTTTTTTTTCTCGTCATTATCATTCTGCACTGATGAGTATCGTCTGCATAACGAACAGAAATCCTTGAACCCATCGATGCCTGGAGTACGTGGCCTCGATAAGTAAAACATTCCCTCTTCAACAATTTTTTTTTTCCGTTTTTATTTGTTTCTCGTGGAATTGATGGCGATTGTCGTCAGTCACACGTACAAACATCGACCCCCCCCCCGCAGCCCCCCCCCCCCCCCTCCCTTCACCCCCTAGCCCTTTTCGCCCAATCGTACATCTCAATTCTTTATATAGTACGTCATTATTTTCCATTCCGCTCTGAAATTCAAATATAGTGCGAAGCGATTCTGGCACAAGTGGGCGGGGGGAGGTGTGCAGTTGGTTGAGACATTTTGTTTCCGAAGAAATGCGTCAGACACACTCGAAGTATCTCGACAGTCATTGAGAAGTCATCGAGACATGAAGGGCTTCCAGCGGAAGAAGCTTTTATGGAAAGCCTCTCTACGATCTCGTTACAATTGGAAATAGAAATATTTGATATTTATTTTTTTTTTAATAAATTATGACAGGGAGTGGGCTGGGCTAGAGAGAGAGGTATTCCTCAATTTTATAATTTCGGGTATCTTGAAGTTTTATTATTTCGGTTATTTTAATTATAGATCACGCCATCTGCTCACTTCGGTCTTCAATGCCGAGTGGGGCACGCCCCTTGCTCACTTCGCTCTCCAATGCCGAGTGGGGCACGCCCCCTGCTCACTTCGCTCTCCAATGCCGAGTGGGCCACGCCCTCTGCTCACTTCGCTCTCCAATGCCGAGTGGGCCACGCCCCCTGCTCACTTCGCTCTCCAATGCGGAGTGGGCCACGCCCCCTGCTCACTTCGCACTCCAATGCCGAGTGGGGCACGCCCCCTACTCACTTCGGTCTCCAATCCCGAGTAGGGCACGCCCTCCGCTCATTTCCCTCTCCAATGCCGAGTGGGGCACGCCCCCTACTCACTTCGGCCTCCAATCCCGAGTGGGGCACGCCCTCCGCTCATGTCCCTCTCCAATCCCGAGTGTGGCACGCCCCCTTCTGCTCGCTTCGCTCTTGATGAATTTTCATTAGTTAATTTTTTTCTCAATATAATCGAGAAGTCATGATCAATGTAAACCTTGGACCGACCCCGGTCCGGCCATGGGCTGACTTTTGGCAGACCCTGAACCGACCGTACGCCGACATTGGGCCGACCTTATATTTTATTGTAATATTCCTATGTTCCCTTTAAAAAAAATTCGTCGGAAATGTCTCCCACTCACTAATGTCATCGTTATCGGCTCGGCAATTCATTATTGATATTTTCGATCGGAAAGATTTCAAAAGATGCGGGATAGACAGGAAACTCCTTAAGCTCCTTATGACCCAAATCAACGCAGTGACCTCGAAACCCATGCAACCGAGGGGATTCGATTTGCTGCTGAGAATTCCAATAACGAGCTTCAAAGAATATCCCGACATTTCGCCCTTCATTTTGTCCCACCGATTGCGCATCGTTCCGGCTCTTTGAAGGGAAACAAAATCCCCTAATTTTTCCTCATGCCATAAAAAAAATATTGTTAATTATCCATTGCTATTGGTTTTATTGGGGTTATTAATCAATTCTATTTACGTTGGACTTTGTAAAGGCGAGTGTGGAATGATGGGGCGAAATACCTAAAAATAAATCACGAGAATGAGTGGGAAAAAGTTGCGTGATGGGAGCAGGTGGACTAACGTTAATTTCCTTCCGCAAGAGGGAGTAATAAATTGTTGATCAAAAAATCAATGGCATCCTGAATGCCGGAACCCCGCGGGGTACCATTAGTGCCCACACACCACTCATTAATTCTTTAATAATCTAGTTCGACTTTCTGAGGGAAATATGAAAAAAACAAATTTTCAGCCATTTCTTCATTCCCCTGGAATTAATTTTTAAATGTCGCGGGTTGAGGGAGAGCCGGAAGTGGGAAAATGCGCCAATGCGTACCTACTCTTGGAAAAATTATAGAGAAAACGTAGCGGCGAATTTCTATCAGGGAAAAGCCCAGGAAAGTGGGGGATATCCTGGAATACTCACGATATTTTCCCTCTGCCTTTCACCGACTGTTGTGTACACACTCAATAGCATCGGTAACAAATTGAAGTCATGACCCTTCCGGTGTCACGTCAAGTGTTGCACGTGTCGAGAAAATATTCAACGGAAAATGGAAAAACTCCAATTGAAAAATTGCTTTTCTTTTGGAAAAACGTCGGGACAATTTGAATTTTTGTTTCTAATTTTCCACTCCCTCCAGTGATCCTTCACTGCCGGCGCCGCGAAAATTTGTTTAAGAAAATATGGGGTTCAATTTTTCCAATGAAAAGCCAAGAAAATTCCGGGAAACTCACGACATTTTCCTTTTTGGCTCTCAACTATTATTTACAGAGACAACAGTATCAGTAAAAAATTGAAGTCTCCACACGCCGCGTCTCACAGCCAATCTCAGGAGAGTGTTCATAAGAAAATTGGAAAACTCCTATTGGAAAATTATTAACACTTTTTCTCTGCCAGGAATTAATCTCCTCGAATGGCATTTTTCCAATTAAAAAAAATCCCACGTTACCTCTTTTCATCGGATTCTCCTCATTCGTCCCCCAGAAACCTTCGTTACGCCTGACAAAAAACCGCTGGAATGATGAAAAAAGAAAGCCTCGGAAAAACCGTTGAAAAGAGGAAAATGGAATTGGAAAATGACTCATGAATTCAGAGACCTGGAAAATTGATTATCTCCCCTTCCCAATTTTAGTCTCAACAAAATTAGATCACTGTCATAAGCAGGAATATGAACATTATCATCAGATTGCCGAGAATTGTCCACTGGAAAATCGACAATTTTCCCGGAAAAACATTTTCCGTAAAATCTTCTTCCTTAAATATCTCGACATCTATGGGAGCAAAAATGGCTCACAAGGAGAGTTTTCCACCTGAAATTTTCCCGACTATCGAATGGGGTCACTTCCGACCCCATTTTTACATTCCAACGAGGCCATCTACACCCTCAGTGCCCCCTCCCCTACCACCCCCCACCCTCTTCATTTTTATTTACCACTTTCTCTTTTTAAGTCTCCCCAACTCTCAATGTCTACGATCGACTAAAAACAAAAAAACAATGTCGTAACGATTTCTTCGCACGTAACCACCAATCTCCTAACAACCTCCGTTAGCATAAACTCCGTCGACGAAAAAAAAACAAAACTGCCAAGTGAGTTTACGATATATTTTCACGATTGTCTCCTTGAAAATTTACAAGTGAAATAAATTTTTATCGCTCAAGATATCGGATTATTGTTTCCAGTTACATCAAGAATTATCTCGTCTGCGGAGGATCTCGATGTTTGCAGTTTATTTTCAACAAAACGGAGTGTATAAAAAGACCGGAGAATTGATGAAGCGGAAGTTGGCAGTGGGAGTGAGGGTGTGGAGATGAGGCGAGTCGTTATTGATGATAGAATAGTGACGTTTGGCGATGAACGAAGGGCTGACGATGATGAGAATCTCGATGTACAGAAGCTCATCTACAGCTGTTGCGTCTACTTCTGGGCAATCGTTGTCTTCGTGGGAATCGTCACCGGGACCTTTGCCATTAGTTATGTGTTTCATTTGGGTTAATAAATAATGTTTCACCGATTGTCAGGATTTATTTGTTCTTCCGGGATTCAGGGGGCGGCAGCCCCCTCCCTCCCGCCCCCCTCCCGCGAGCTTTCGAGTAGACCCTAGTCTAATTGGAAGCCCAGGAGATTTACTGCAGATTGAAAAAAAAATCATTCGTTTCGGCCCAGTAGTTACCGAGAAAATCCTAAATGAAGTTTTGGAAGTGATCTATAGATTGTATAAATTATCGATCGGTAGATCTCACTTCTATTTTCCGTCGTAACTCGCTTGCTATGGGAGCTAGAGGGACGATTTTTTTTTTGATTCGGGGGTATTTTTCGCGGTCTATCCACTGGATTCATTACCAACCCTCTTGCTCTCACCCCTCGGCGAAGGGGTGGGGGTGAAGGTAAATTAGTTTAACATTTTTTTATTTTTTTTTTCAAATTTGAAGCTGAAATGCTTCCCTAGATTTTTCAAGCCACCTTGGAAAAAAAAATTCGCTCCGGTTTTGGTTAGACACTCCCTTTCTAATGACTTCTCTACTTGCCTTAATTCAAGGGTCAACGTGATGGTCACATGAGGATGGGAATGCGGGAGAAAACAGGCCACAGAGGGATGTAAAAAGAGAATAGTAACTACCCAGATTTCACTACAGCTCTGTGATCATTCGAGTTAATTTCAACGTCACGTGGGGGAGTGGAGAGGGGGGTGGTGGTGAGAAGGGGTGGAATAGCTCCAGGGGAATGGGTGAAACGAGAAAACGAGGTCTCGCGTGGCTAAATTCATTTGTCCAACGGAATGATATACAGAGGGAAAAAGAGGAGTCCTCACGTAACTGAATATAACTCAAATCACACGGGGCATCAAAATGCATCAGCAACGAAAATTTAGACGGTTTATTCGTTATTTATGCGGGGGAATTTAATACGTAATGAGAGGGGGCTTAATTTGCAGAGGCATTTTGAGGCATTTGAGGAAATAATGAGAATACTATCGAAACTCGAGACTCATTAATTTGGTTTTTTATTTGCAATTGGTTTAAAATTTTTTTTTTTGAGAGGAGGAATTTTTTAGAGAATTGTTTAGGTGTATTTGCGCAGATCTTATTTGGAATTCTTCAAAATTTTGACGATATAAAAAAATTCGGAAAAATTAGTAGATTAAATTAAAAAATTTTGAAAGTATTAATTAAGAATACAAATTTTGCAATCAAGAAAAAGTTTATTACGGAATAAAATAAAGAGGGAAGTTGAGAGAAACATGAATTATGAGTGGAGATATGATGAAAAAATAAACATTTCAACTGAAAAAAAGGGAAAAAATGAAAATAGAGAGAGAAAAATTTGAAAAATCACGAAAAATTTTTCGTTGGGTTTAAGGGACTATCTTTCGACTCCGCGGGGGTCAATCTATTCACTGGCTTTACCACCCCCCACTCGTATAGATTTTCTCCCGATTATCTCGTGACTTTTTCTACCGTCCCGAGGCTTATTAAATATACATTGGAGGGATAGGTCAAATGTAGGAGGGCAAATTAAAATTGTCGAGATGCGAGACAGTGGGTAATTGGGTTGATTGTGAATTATTCAGGGAGCATTTCGATTTGGATTTATTAATAATTCGGCTATTTAATTAGGCGAGTGTCGTTGGACGACGTCGGACCGGTCGTTAATTCATAGCATTAGATGACTCAGAACATCAACTCACATATTTAATTATTAAACCCGGGCTATTTTACCTCTGACATTATCTAAATAAGTGGATAATAGTTTTTTTCGTGATTCCCGGGATCTTGAGTTGAAATTTTCATTCAAAAAATGATATTCAGACGTTGATGAATCTTAAAATGAATTTAAAAAATCCCCAGATCTAAAATAAAAATTACTGAACGCAATTAAAATTTTTTCAACTGCCACTTTAAAACTTTTTAAGCCGAAATTATCGAGTCTAAAAAAGTTGTCCAAAAATTCATAATTGAATTTTGAAAATCTCCAGTTGAGACGTTTGAAAGTCAAATTTTTCACCTCAATTTGAAATTTTTATAAGTCTCGATGTGACAAAAAAAAAATCGGCGAAAGCTCATCAGGATTATTTAATTTAAATTAGAAAAGTCAAATATTTTGAGCCATTTTGTGGAGTCACTTTCACTCCTGGCAGTCCCAATTCCTGAACTTTTTAATTTTTTCTCGTATGACCAGATGTCTTCTCATTTCGTATTGAAATTCAAAACAGCTGATTGTGAGTCGGGCGAATATATTGATTTTACAGGCGTGCCGAATTGATACTCGTCGACCGACATATCGATTCTTTACATGTCCTAGTTTCGTCGAGTCAAAACGTCAGGATAACCGTCTACTCCTTTTTTTCACTCCCAACCTCCCACGTTTTTTTTTTTACAACCACTTCCGTTTGGTCTTCATTGCGATGGCCCGGGGTTTTTTCGGGGGGCGGCGGGGGAGGAGATCCTGCACGCAAGGTGATTCCTTCCGTCAGACGATGTTCGACGAGAGTGGAGGAAACGAGAGGAAACGATGAGTCCAAGGTGACTTCATAACCAAAACAAAAAAAAGTTGAGTCATGAGGAGTTTTGGGTCGATTGAGAGACCGACTCGCAGGAGTTCAATGAGTACAGCGGAAAATTTTTAACGGCTTAAAAAAAAATGACGAGTTTCGAGCGTGTGGTTCTCTTGGAATATTAAAAAGCATTTGGTGTGGGAAATTTGGCTTTTCCGAGTTTTCCCGGAAATTGTCGAGGAAAATTCTTGATTTTTCCCCGGCTCAAGGGAAAATTTTGACAGATTTATTGTAATTTTTGTGTAAAGCTCTCGGCAATTTTGCTCTGCTGGAAAATTTTCAAGAAAATTCAGTGCTTTTCCGAGTTTGTCCGGCATATATCGATTTTTATTTCACGTTGATGATTTTTCGTTAACTATTCCCCCGACTGGTTTCTGATTTTATGATAATGAAAAATTCTCTGATTTTTCCAACGGAAATTATCCGGAAAACACTTTTCCAGCTCCGCAGGGGTTCAATGAGTACAGCGGAAAATTTTTAACGGCTTAAAAAAAATGAAGAGATTCGAGCGTGTGGTTCTCTTGGAATATTAAAAAGCATTTGGTGTGGGAAATTTGGCTTTTCCGACTTTTCCCGGAAATTTTCGAGGAAAATTCTTGATTTTTCCCTGGCTCAAGGGAAAATTTTGACAGATTTATTGTAATTTTTGTGTAAAGTTCTTGGAAATTTTGCTCTGCTGGAAAATTTTCAAGAAAATTCGTTGCTTTTCCGAGTTTTTCCCGCATATATCGATTTTTATTTCACGTTCATAATTTTTCGTTAACTATTCCACCAACTGATTTCTGATTTGATGATTTGAAAAAAAAAATTCTTCGATTTTTCCGGAAAAACATTTTTCCAGATTAGAAAATCGATTATTCTTCCACGATTTCGAGAATTCTTTCTCAAAGAATTGTTCGTGCTCACAGAGAAATAGTCCATAAAAACCGTTGGGAAATGTGACTTCCGTCGTTTCGGAAAAGTGGAAAATGCCCTCCAATGGAAAATTACTTTCCATTTCCCCGCTTTCCGATTCTGGCTCTCGAGGGAGATGTTTCGGCACATAGATTAGGATTATTTTTGGCCCTGCACTAGTGTCAATGGAAATCGAGACACCAGCGGAAAATGTGATTCCCGGCTCAATGGAAAAATGAGAAGAAAAATTCAATGGACTACTATTTCCCATTTCCACAATTTTCATTTCCCGACGCAAATAGATACACCAGACGTGATGACACAGTTAACGGGTAGATGTCACTCAGTGAACGAAGATAGAGTGAAAAAAAAAATGGACAGACGAATGGAACAGAAAAACCATGAAAAACCATTCGCTCTAACAGTGGAAATAAATCGTCGGGAAACTTGAATGAATTCTCTGAGCAATGATCAACTGGAAAATTTGATAAATTCCAAAAAATCCCTCGCAAATTCCAAAACAAATCAGACGACCCCACGAGATCGCTGTAACCCCACTCTGCCCTATGATTCCCATAAATTACGCCCGGAATCTTTCCCCGATCGATAAATGATCTATAGATCCTTCAAAATCATTGATCCATGATTTTTACGATTGCTCATATCGAATTATGGGATGAAGTACTCTCGTTTTCGCTGGTAAATTTCCAGTGACGCAAAAAAAAGCAAATCCATCTACTGATCAATAAATGATCGATAGATCATCCTCAAAAATTGATTTAGGATTTTCTCCGCAACTACTAGACCAAAACGGATAATTTTTTTTTCATTGGAGGGTAAATTCCCCTGGCCATTTCATGAGTCACCCCTCAACTACCCCCCACACCAGCCCTATAACATTAATCCCAAATTTAGGGTGGAGTGGCCAAAAAACAAGTCATAAAATTGTTGATTCGGGTAGACCAGAAAAATTGGAGAGTGGCCGTAATAAATGAACAGATTACAGAGATTGCAGACAGATTTTTTTTTCTATTTCTGAGGGAGTCTTTGTAACTACACAAAAGGGTGACTCGAGACCCGACGGAGGGTTCATTGAGACAATAAATTTCCGGAGTTGAAGAGGTTTTTCAAGACATCGAGAGATTATTGATTTGGGGGGGGGGCGGGGGGGCGGGGGGGGGGGGGGGGGGGGGGGGGCGTGGGGGGGGGGGCTCCGGATCATTCAGTGAAAAAAAATATATATTGAGAGTGGGAGGTATTCGCGTGGGACAGCTTTTGCAATGACATTGGTTTTAATGAATACATTTTTGAAAGTTTTTCATGTGACGAGTGTAGAATATCCATTGAGTGGGATTGATCGGAGCTATTTGAGGCTGACGCTACTGAAAGGGGTTGATGGAATGATATTAAATGGAAATTGTTGAATTTATTTTGCGTCAATAATTTAATGAATTTAATTTTTTTTCAGTTTTCATTAAATGTCAATGATTCGATCAATGACAATTTTTTCTTTCATTTTCTTTTTTTTAAATAAAAAAGAAGGCTTTCGTGAAGTGAAGTTCGAGGTTAATATAATAATTTAATTTGTTGATCTCGTTGAATTAATAATCTTCGAGATAGCCGATCCCCTAAAAAATACAATTTTCTGGGGAATCCACTGTCTCTGCCGAGATTGTCCTCTCGCATATCCTCAGCGTCGGTTAACGGGTTTTATTCCGGAGATCAGCTGAGTCAATCCGAGGATTAGCATGCACAGACACGCAGGGGAGCAAACCCTCAGAGCCTCAGGGGGGGCTTTATTAAGATTCAATAACGATAATCGAGGCGTCCGGTGGTGCTGAGCGGAAATAAAAGCCAAAACAATCAACATCTGAAATTGGAAAATTTATCGAGTCGGCATGGGGTCCCCAACGACCCCAGTCGATAATCCCTAAACGTTCCATTGCTCATTGAGCAAAAAAAAAAAAAAGAAATAAACAATAACTTCTCAACGGGAAGTTACAAATGATAAAAAAAAAAGAAACTAGAAGAAATGAGTGATTTTTGCTCGGTCTTTTATGAAGTTACAGTTGAAAAATCAGTTTTTCAATTTAATCCTGTTCAATCGGAAGTTCGACAATGTAAATATTTATTCTACCACATACAACTTCAACCCACTTTCAGACGCAGTCACAGCCCTCGGGCATTTACTCACAAATACCATGGAGTTGGTATTTTATTTAGATAAGAGGGGGTTGAGTTACAAAATAGAATGCATGCTAGTGGTGGGAAAAATCGAACGCGGAAAAACCCTCTCGAGTATTGCGGGGGATATTTCAACTGCCGGCAATTGACAATCTTGAAAGGTTGAGGTTTGAGGGTATTTATTAATGTATTTGATTGTTTTAGGATTTTATTAGTATTCATTGGCATTAATTTACGAAGTAAGGGATCATTTCTAGAGGAGAATTTGACGGGGGAATTGCTGACGACGAAAGAGCTACGTTTTTCTCATTTCGCTCAGTTCGCTCACGGGAATTGGTGAGCAAATTGAGCAGGGAAATATAATTATGTGGAGATTGAAGTAATGGGGAGGAAGGACATGAGGCCATGATAAGATGAATTATTGGCTCCGATGGAGCTGCGATTTTCTCACTTCGCTCAGTTCGCTCTCCGGAATTGACGAGAAAATTAAGCAAGGAAATTCAATTAGATGGGGATGGATATTGGGGGGAGGCGTAGGATGAATTATTTTCCATGACGAAGCTATGATTCTGCTCAGCTTGTTATGGTAGTTCGCCGGAATTGGTGAGCGAACTGAGCAACGAAGTAGAATGAGAGATTAGAGAGACGAAATTCGAATAAAGTAGCTGAGATTTGAACTCGGGTCTTCCAGTTATGAACCGGACATCCTTCCAACTGTGCTACCGGGAGCCAATTCCGGCGAGCGAACTGAGCAGGTCTGACCAAGTGGTACATTTTCTACTTTATAGTGCAGCAGAAGTTCCTCGACTTTCTGTTCCTCTCTTTCTCTATCTCTCGTTAAAACTGTAGCCACGGACTAACTCCCCAGATGCTACACGTTTCGGCCATTCCTCAGGCGGCGAAGGGGTGAACAAAATAAAAGGCATTTCCTCGTGTCTGATACAGTCTGACCCCATTTTCATAACCTGGGGATGTTATTTCCGGGAAAAAAAACGATCGACAGCGTATTTTATATTAATAAGGTCACGCAAAAATTTCAAGGGAGTAGATTTTTTCTTGTGGGTAATGAAAATTTTCTCAGGATGCAAAATTCTCGGTTTCAGGTGGAGAAAAATATGGGGGTGGAAAATGGTTTTTCTGATAATTTGAAAAATGCTCGGAAATAAAGTTTTTTTTTAATCCATGGGGTTCATTATTTACGAGATGGTTTCTAGGAAAGTGTTTTTTTAAACCAAGAAAACTCCAAGTTAGAGTTTTTTTTTTCATTCGACGAGTGAATTTTTCTATCTACCCACTGGGTTCATCTAGACCCCCGGGGATTGAATCCATTCAGAATTGATTCCGGGAAAATCGTTGGAAATTGTATTTTTCGAGAAGTCGGAAGACTTCCAGAATCAATACTTTTTTTAGTGTGTACGGTTTTTAGTGAAATTCTTGCGAGTGCGATCTTTCCAGAAATTTGCCAAATTACTCTTAATTTTTACTCAATGAAAAAGATTTTTGGTTCTTATCCATAGCTAAATGTTTCTCGGAAATTGTTGACAATCATTTTTCCGATGACCCGGCAAAACTTCCAGAATAAACAATTAATTTTTTCAATCCCACGAGACAAACTCGCCGGGTAATGTTCGGGAATTATTTATAAACCCGCGGGACTCATAATTCCCGCGATTAATTTTCAGAAAATTCGGAAAATCCCCATTTCCTCTTGAGGGAGCGGAAAAATTATTTTCCAGTGCACGCATGAGCCAAAGGCCGATCGTCACCCCTGCTGTAGAGAGAAATGGAAAGGTTATAGACCCGAGTCTATTTAATAATTAAAGCGTTGTACCCATCGATTGTGTCTGGTATTACTCTGTAAGTCCGCGTGTCCGGCGAGGAAAAAGAAAATTTTCCTCCACAAATTCATAGCCGGAAAATTCCGATAATATTTAATTAGCCATTATTTGCGGGGAAATGCATTGGAAAATTTACGGATTCTCAGGAATTTTTAAATAATCATTCATAATTTATTATTTATAATTTTCTTTCATATAAATTGCGGTTATGCCCTCGGAAAAATGATTTTCCGTTGAAAACAATTCTTTTGCGGATATCTCGGGCTCTTCGGCGGCAAAAGGAGTCGTCTTTTTTTTTTTTGGCAAATTTTTCCAGCGGAATTAAATCATCATCATTCATGATATTGATCATTTATTGAGGGTCACTGGGGCTAGCTTTGGTGACTCTTGTGACCCACATGTCGAGAATTTCGACGTGAACGAGATGAGTGAAATTGGTGGGAATTATTCTAATGGGATTTCGCTGCGGAGGGGGTGGTTTCAGCGAAACGCCAGGGAAATTTCCGGTGGAAAATCCTATTACATCCGGGAAAAATAGGAAAATTTATTTTTAACATTTTAAAAAAATTCTATTAAAATTTCGTTTTTTTTTTGCGTCCTGAGATTTCAAAAATTGTCATCGAAACTCATGTCTTGATTTACGGCTTGATTACTCAAATGGAGAATTTTTAGTGTCTCAATTTGAGAAAGTCTTAAATTGAGTTTGTTTTTCCCTGGGAAATTTTTGAAGATAAAAATTTTAGTTTTATTATTCCCATCGGGGGGATTGCCTGATTTATTGAACTCACCCTCGATATCTCATAAACTGAGTGCCTTCGGCATCGTGAGACGCATTTCCACGGGCGACATTTCACTTTTTATTGAAATATTGGGAAATTCGAATTTTAGGGTCAATTATTTCGCTGCATTTTACACCCACACATTTTTTACACATCCATTAATCTTTAAACTCTTAAAAATTGTCTCGATTATTCGTTCTCTCATCTTTTAAAATTTCAAATCAAATTTTTTATCCCGTACAATTTTTTATTTATCGCCATCTTTTTCATTAAATTTTCACTATTTTTCAGGCGACCCGTGGCATTCGATTGCATTAAAATAGTTCCACTTCAAAAAATTTTCCAGTTAAAAATTGCGAAAAAAATTCAGTCGAAATTGGTTAATTTGATTTTGTTAACTTAATAATATTTATATTTCACTTTCTGTCCTCATTGAATAATTTTATACCGTTCGTTTCGATTATTTAATTTTGCCATTTCCATACATCGAATTACAATTAATTCCACGAAACTAAATTATTCGCAATTAAATGGCCCGAGAGAGATTATCTCGAATTTCCTTAATCCTCCCTTAAACTTGTGGCGTGTCACGAGCGAACGTTCGCGGTGATTTGACCGGGGTAAGATGTATCGCCGGTGGTAGAACACCCTCGACGTGCGCCACGTGCTCAACCGAGCCGCCAACTCCGCATTTTACCCTCACCTGCGGCGGGGAATCCCCTCCGCGCCTTTTCCCGTCCCACTTCCAACAAAAAAAATTCGAAAAAAATCTCTCGCCCACCTCTTGTGGATGCGATCAAAGCCTCCATATGTCATGGAATGATAAATTACCAACTGAAACTGCTATTAATAAAATTTTTTTGTAAAAGAGGAACTGGAATTGAAAAAATCAACTGACGTCACAAATTCGTTCTCCCCTCATTGAAATTCGAGCGTAATTTGGAAATGAAGGGATTTTCAGAAAAATGTCATATAACATTTTTTATAGGAAATTTTCTGCTCTACCAAATCGATCTTATCGGAATTTCGCCTAGAATGCGTCAGTAACGAGATAATGAGGGTTTTACAAAAAATAATTTGTATGAGTAGACTAGAAAATTGTCTTTTTTACTATTTCAATTTTTTTTAATTAAAAGTGTCGATTACTCGGTTAGATAAACAAAAGACATTTGAGTCAGTAAAATTTTGTAAGGTAATCCTTTCAATTCCACAATCTGCGCGCATGGGCAATGGAATAATCGCGAGAGGGGTTTGAGGGAGTGCAGAAGCTGTGGGGAAGGAACGGGGTGGGAGTGACGTCGGGTGGGGGCGAGCTTTCGTCGCTAGGCCTCTTTCATCTTCTTTTTGGGGTGACTTCAACCACTTGTTTGATTACAGTATCGAAGTTAAGGAGAAGGAGGCGAGGGGAGTACTCTTACATAAGGACGATAGCGAAACGAAGTGGAAGTGGTTTCCCACCCATTCCGGAAATGTCAAATATTTCAAGGGAAAAAAAATTCAAAAAACTTACACAGAAAAATTAGAAAAAATTATTTCTTCCCACATTAATTGTATCAACTCAATTTTTTACTTTTCAAATATTCCACTTTCAGATTTTTTTATTCTCAGACTAACGAGAACAAAATGGAGATGAAGAATTTGCAGCTGACATTTGATACCGGAGTATTGACATTGGATCAGCGAAGATTCTACCAGAGGAATGGTTACCTGGTGATTTCTAAATTATTTTGTCAGGAAACGATGGATCGATACAGCCAGAGGTGAAATACCTTCCCTGAGACTTGTCTGAATAGAATAAATAATGAACTAAAACTAGAAATTTTATTGGGATCCTATTCCCTGCTAGGATCCTATTAAGATCGTCGTCCTCGCATTGAATTTCGATTCTCTATCAATGATTCATTCACGGAGGGAATTTTTTAAGTAAAAATTACCGTTTCGTTTGGTAATCGTATAGTATTTTCCACGTTTGGGAAAAATTATCCAGCCGCATAGGAAAATTCACGATCTTTACCAAAAATTGTAGACACCTCTAGACAATTTTTAAAGAAGGGTCAACAAATATTAACTGAGACGTGGGGGCATTTTTCACGGAAAACCTGATAACTTTTAATAAGCAGTCAAGAAAAACTCTACATACATCTAGAAAACTTTGATTATGAAGTTAAAAAATTACTGATCGGCCATTTCCTCTAATCACAATTCACCTAAAATCTACTCCCAAGTTATAATTGGGGCAAATCACTCATCAAACAAGAAAAATTCCTTAAAAAACACGAGAAATAAAATATAATCAACACAAATGCAGCCAAAATCGATATATTTTCAAAAATACATGAAACAGCAAAAAAAAGAAACCAATAATACCAACGACATTATCGATTAATAAACCTCGGATTAAAGTAACGCTAGAGTAATTTTCCCCGAGCGTGCAAAACATTAGACGACTATACAAAAGAACGGCAATTTCTACTGAATTTTTCTCTCCATGCCTAAAAGAAAATTTAACAAATTCCCTTTACATCGATAGGTTCGACGATATTGTTGCGAAAAAAGTCCCTCAACAATCAACAACAATGATCATTGCCAAAGACGTGGTGGACCGAACGTCGGTTACTAAGCTCCAGGATTTAATGTGTGACGAGGTTTTTCGAACTTACATCGAGAATGAAAAACTCCTGGACATCATTGAGTGCTTCACGGGGAGGAATGTAATGGCAATTCATTCTATGCTAATCGTGAAGCCCCCGGATGCGGGGGCAAAGAGCAGCAGGTGACTTGTTTTTAATTATTAAATTCCATCTAAATAAATTGTCGGTAATAGTACGTTATACCGACTCACAACTTTTCATTGGAGAACTGAATGAAAGTTGTTATAATATAGTTGGCATGTGATGGGAAATAACATTTCTGGTGGCGGAAGGCTGGTTGCTTTGAATGAATTGATCATGTCAAGACATAATGAATTGAAATTCAGCATGCTTGGGTAGTTGTACGGATCCTTCCCCACTCCTTCCCTACTGAAGGTATATCAATTTTAAAAATTTAAATAAATTAAATAAATTCAATGCAACGTGTGGAAAGGTATAACAAACCTCTCCAACACTTAGCGTTACCCAGGGTTCGCGACGGGGACGTGGCTGGAATGAACCCCAAAAGGTGCACCATGGTGTTCAAAGGTGTTCATCTCCCACCCACCTAACTGTTCACCTAATTGAGTCCGCCTTGATTTTATTG